>JAEQBH010008204.1:0-75569 GCA_016808115.1 Tetrastigma voinierianum
TCAAATCACCATTTTTTTTTTATTATTCTTTCATATTTGGCAATACTTATTAGATATTTAAAAAAAAAAAAAATTTATATATATATATTTTAGAAAAATTATATTTGCAAATTTAAAGATCAGAACTATGTCACCTAATCCTGCGAAATGACAGCCAAACACATGGTGGCAATGTAATTTCCCGGAAAACAAACAGACAAATAACATTAAAATACCCTCATTTATTAACGTGACGTAAGCAATGACATTGAGAATAAAAAGTAAAAAATAAAAAGGAAAGGGATAAGAAAATAATCATCCTAGTCATTACTTGTCCCGTGGAAAATTCAACTCGACGAAGTATTTTAATTTTCATGTCATTCCTCAATCATTTTATTTACTTATTTAATAATTTATTTATTTCTTTTCTCTAGGTTTCTCGCGATCAAGTAAAGAAAAGACAGCTAATCCCAAAAGTGGGGAGTCCTTGCAAGTTCTTCATCTCTTACTTTCTTTGTTTTTTGTTTCCCTCTTCTCATATTTCTTATAATATAAAATGAATAATTGTAAATAAAAAAAAAATAGATATTTGGAAAAAAACAGCTAAATACTTAATCATTTAGGTTTGTTTGATTTTGTCTTAAAACTGTTTTTCTTTCTAAAAAGAATTAAAGTGAATAAAAAAATAAAAAAGAAAACAACGTTTGATACCTATTTTCTCTCGTAGATACAAAAATACTAAGTTCTAAGAATAATTTAAAAAAAACATTGAAATAATGTTGTTTAATGTTTCAACTACTATAACCAAACAGACCCTTACTTTTATGATTTTTGTTTTGATAATCATAATTGTTCTTAAGTAAAGCATGAAGATTGAGTCTAGTGAGTAGGGTCGGCTATGATTTTGTTTTTCATCGATATGTCAAAATGTGAGGAAAAGTCATATCTTTGGACTTTTTTTTTTTTTGACATTGAATGTGTTTTATTTATTTATTTAATCTAAGCAATAACCAATTATGAAAGCCAATTTTTTTACTCAGGATATATTTATACTAATAACTTCACCGCAAAAATTATTATCTTGTTTAAAAACATTTTAATTGTTCAAATAAAATAAGACAGTTATACCCATAAGATTTAATTCAAGTAATTAAGAATTAGGATGAATATAAGGAGGGAAGGTTCCTGGGTTTGAGTTTCGAGAATATTATGATGTAATATAAAGTGAATGAATATATGTTTAAAAAATAAAATAAGAGAGTTATCAAACAAAAGCTAAAAGATTATTTTTGGAGAACATTTTTTAAAAAATATCATCGATAAGATTTGAAAGTTAGGGTTGAAAAAATACGAGAGATGTTAGATTCGCAGGTTAAAAATATTTGATGTATTTAAATCAAATATTTCAAAATTTATGATTTATTTAAAAAAAACCCAAATTTTAAAATCGACCATTCATTAATTTTAGCGGTTGATAAAAACACATGTTGTTTTATTATAAAATAATCTTTTATATTAAGGGATAATATAAATATATAACGTATAAAAGGGTATTTTTGTTCAAAAAAAAAACACTAGAGTGATTAGATTCACAAAATTCAAGATTATCGTATGTCATTTAACCAAATATTTAAAAAAAAAAATCTAATGGGACAGACATTTAAAAGACTGAGATATGGGGAATGGGTAGCAACAGAGAAAACATAAACATATATAGAGAGAGATTAAAGTAGAGAGACAGAACAGAAGACAAGATTTTGAATCCACCATTGTTGTAGGGGAGAGAGCTGTGTTATTGTATGGCGGCTGAGATGGAGGAGGAGATGAAGAAGAAGCTGCTGCTGATAAAGCAGGAGGAAGAACCAGAAGAAGGAGGAGGAGGGCGGCGGCGGCCGGAAGTTGACGACGGAGAAGAAGAAGAAGAGGAGGCGGAGCAGCCGCTGAAGGAGAAAGTATGGAGGGAGACGAAGAAGTTATGGATAGTTGCAGGTCCTGCCATTTTCACTAGATTTTCGACTTTCGGGATATCTGTTATCAGTCAGGCGTTTATCGGCCATCCACCGATCTTGCCGCTTTTGCCCATATTATTACTGTCCTCTTGAGGTTTGCTAATGGCGTTCTGGTAATTTCCTATCATATTTATATATATATATATATATATATATATTTTCACTTTGAAATTAGATTTGGCAATTTAGAGCGTACAAAGACTAGGTCGGGTCATATCCGATTTTTTCAGGTTAAAAATATAGCAGCTTAATCCGGCCAAATTACCTTATATAGCCAAAACAAATTAACCCAAATTTGACTAATTTTTTCGAGTCAATAAACTAACAGCCCGAATCAACTTTAATTTTGGATGGATCGGGCTAAGTTTAAATTACCACATCCATTTGGAGGTTTTTTTTTTTTTTTTTTTAAGTAGAGTAAATCCTTGAGGCAGTTAAAATTAGTCTAGGCTTGAATTTGTTCATGTGATCATCGGTTAGAGTTAAATTCATGCATTTTTGGGTTAATTAGAGGCGGTTAAGTTTTCTACTTTTATTTTTATTTTTTATTTGGGATTCATTTCGAGTAATTTTCGATTTTGCCCTTGTTATTACTGTCCTCTTGAGGTTTGCTAATGGCGTTTTGGTAATTTCCTATCCTTTTATTTTTTTTATTTTTTTATTTTTTTCACTTTGAGGTAGAGGTGTCAAATTGGTCCCATCTTGGGTTTATTTCTTAATTTCTTAATGGTTATCGGTTTGAGTCCTTTTAGGGGTCACAGGAGAAAATACTTAGCCCTTGACTTTAGGCATTTTTGAGTTAGTCGAGAACATACTTGGTTAGGGGAAGTTCGTGCAAACTGATCCGGACATCGATAATTATTAAAAAAACCAAAGATTATTAAAAAAAATTCAATTTCCCAGAGATTGTTTTAAAATATGTCAAGAAAGGAAAGTTAATTAAAATCAAACAAATCCCAAAAATTACAAAACTAACATCTTTTTAAATCAAAATATAAGTATAAAAAGACGCACTTTCGGACAAAAATGCCCTTCTAGATTTAATTATAATATGGGAGATCAGACATAATCCCCACATGGGATTTAGTTATCATGTGGATTTATTTTGCGTTCGAACATTTTAATGCGAGTGGGTTATTTTCAAAGGATACCCTTTTAAAATGGATAAATCCTAACAAAAATTGTAAAATTAACTTCTTTCATTAAAATCCAAACAAGTATAAAAAGACACACTTTTGGACAAAAATGCCCTTGAATATTTAGTTATAATGTGGGGATAAGACAAAATGACCCTGGACATTTAGTTATTATGTTGGGGATTTATCTTTACACTTTTAGGGACATTTTCAAAGTTACTTTTGTAGATTTTGAATTTGTCCCCTTTAAACAAATTTCCTCCAAAAATTTGATCAGACCGGCCGATGAAACCATCAATCGACAAACTTCTCGCCCCGATTTCGACCCGGTTTGATCGCCTTCGGTTAACTTAGAACCTAAACTAGTAACCTTTCCACCTCGATCACAGTCCAGTTTCAAGACATTGGTTTACAGTACCTATATCGAATATTGAGTTAAAACCTACAATTTGATCAATCACTAGTAACCAATTTCCCTTTAATTGCAGATTTTGAATTTGTCATTTTTAAACCAATTTCCCTCTAAAAATTTGATCAGACCGGTTGGTTAAACCATCAATTGACAAACTTCTCGCCTTGATACTCGTGATTTGGCCGTGGCTGATTTAATGCAGAACCCTAAGCCCGATAACCTTTCTACCTCAATCACCAGTCCAGTTTTCAAGACATTGGTTTCCGATACCTATATCCAAATGATGAGTTAAAAAACCTACAATTTGATCAATCACCAGTAACCAATTTCCCTTCAATTGCAAATTTTGAATTTGTCCTTTTTAAACCAATTTCCCTCCAAAAATTTGATTAAATAAATAGGTTAAAGCACTTAATTAGCAAACTTCTTTGTCACCCAAGTGACGTGTTCGGTTTAAATATGCGAACCCTAAACAGTAACCTTTCCACCTCTCGATCACCCGGTTTGGTTTTCAAGACATTGGTTTAGGTACCTATATCCAAATGATCAAAACCGAACTGATTAAACCATCAATTGACAAACTTCTCGCCCCGATTTCCCAGTTTGACCGCGACTTAGTTGAACACCCGAACCCTAAACCAGTAACCTTTTCCACCTCAATCACCAGTCTGGTTTTCAAGACATTGGTTTCCGGTACCTATATCCAAATGATGAGTTAAAAAACCTGCAATTTTCTAATTACCTAATTTCTTAATTTCTTAATTTATAATGTGTAGTTGGGCATGGCAAGCGCCTTAGGAAGCATTATGTAAGGCAATCCTATGGAGCAAAGCAACAATACCAAATGTTAGGAATATACCTTCAAAGATCATGGCTAGTCTTGACCATAACTTGATCTTCATACTCCCTCTTCCATCTTCACACCCAATTTTGAAACTTTGGGCCAAGAAGAAGATATACGAAGTTACGAGGCTACATTTCTCTATGGCTAATCCAGTAGTTTCGCCTTCCTTCGTCCTTCACACCTTGGAAAATGTATCTGTGAAGCAGAACATGATTATATCGTATTTGGGCGCATTTTCCATCTCCATCCATGTGTTTTTTTCGTGGCTTTTGACGATCAAGTTGAAGTTTGGGCTTGACGGTGCATTGATCTCGACCATCGGCTTCTTGGATTCGAACATATTCGACTCTTGTTCATCTTCGGCGGGTGCCGAGACGCTGCGCGGTTCGATCTTGGGCGTTAAAGGGATCTTTAGTAGATAATCAAGCTTTCCTCGTCGAAGATGTCGTACTCTGAGTAAAACTGAATTCAGGATGGAAAGTGTGTGTTAGGCTACTGGTTTGAGAACGGGAAATACATGGTTCATAACATGTTAAGGGAAAGTAATTGGTTTTCAGGTAAGGGTAGTACTTAACTGACTATAGGTACTACCCTAATTTTAGGTACTACATTAACCAATTATTTAAGGTAGTACTTCTACCTGAAAGTCAATTATTTTTCTCTGACATGTTTTGAATCATGTATTTCTCATTCGTCATACTTTCTTTGCCTTTATTTCTAAATCGATAGCTTGATACATACTTTTCCCAATTGCTTTTAAGTAGTAAAGGTGTTGAAGTTATTTTCAATTCCAATGAAGTTTTTATAATGCAGGAAGGAAAGAAGAAAAAAAATGTTAGGGAAGAACAGGAAATACATGTCAGGGAATAATAATTGATTTTTAGGTATGGGTAGTACTTAACTAACTGTAGGTACTACCTTAACCAATTATTTAAGGTAGTACCTTTAGTTAGTTTAAGGTAGTACATCTACTTGAAAGCTTGATTAACCTCGGAACTTATTATAGACATATGTTTTCCATACCTTTATTTCCAAATCGGTAGCCCGATACCTTTTTCAATTGCTTTTAAGTAGCAAAGTTGTTAAAGTTATTTTCAGAACCTATGAAGTTCCTAGAATGCGGGAAGGGACAAAAAATTGTTAAGGAAAGTATGTATCAAGCTACCGTTTTGGAAATGGGAAATATATAGTTCATAATATGTCGAAGAAAATAATTAACTCAAGTAGAGAGCCTACTTATAACTAACTGTCATTACTACCTTAGCAAGCTTTCTTTTAGAAAATTAGTACCTCAAATCTGAATAGGTAGTACCTCTACTTGAAAACCAATTATTTCTTTTGACATGTTTTGAACCAAGTATTTCCCATTCTTCCTACCTTATTTGCCTTTATTTTCAAATCGATAGCTTATACATACTTTTCTCAATTGCTTTTAAGTGGTAAAGTTGTTAAGTTATTTTCAGTTCCTATGAAGTTCCTAGAATGCAAGAAGGAACAAAAAATACTAAGGAAAGTTTATATCAGGCTACCGTTTCGGAAATGGGAAGTATATGGTTCATAGCATGTTAGAGAAAAATAATTGGTTCTTAGGTAGAGGTACTACTTACTTAACTAACTGTAGGTACTACCTTAATCATTTCTTTAAGGTAGTACCTTCAGTTAGTTTAGGTAGTACCTCTACTTGAAAACCAATTATTTATTTTAATATGTTTTGAACCATGTATTTCTCGTTCTTCCTACCTTCTTTGCCTTTATTTTCAAATCGATAGCTAATACATACTTTTCTCAATTGCTTTTAAGTAGTAAAGTTGTTAAGTTATTTTCAGTTCCTATGAAGTTCCTAGTATGCAGGTCGGGACAAAAAATGTTTAAGAAAAGTATGTAGCAGGCTACCATTTTGGAATGAGAAGTAAATGGTTCATAACATGTTAGAGAAAATAATTGGTTTTCAAGTGGAAGTACTACTATAACACTAGCCCATGCGTACTACCTTAACCATTTCTTTAAGGTAGTACCTTTGAGTCTAGTTTGAAGTGAAGTCTATCTACTGAAACCAATTATTTATTTGACATGTTTTGAACCATGTATTTCTCCCGTTCTTCCTACCTTATTTGCCTTTATTTTCTGATCGGTGGATTGATACATAAAAACTTTCTAATTGCTTTTAAGTAGTAAAGTTGTTTAAGTTGTTAGATTTCCCTATAGAAGTTCCTAGAATGCAGGAAGGAACAAAAAATGCTAAGGAAAGTATATATCAGACTCTGGAATTTAAAATAAATCTCTCTTCATAACATGTTAGGGAAAAATAATTGGCTTTGAGGTGAAGAATTACTGCCAGCTAACTATAGTTACTACCTTAACCCAATTATTCTAGGTAGTAACTCAAATGAGTAAGGTAGTACCTCAACAGCCAATCATTTTCCTCTAACATGTTCTAAACCATGTATTTCTGTTCTTCTTTCATGTTCTTCCTACCTTCTTTGCCTTTACTTCCAAATCGGTAGCCTCCAATTGCTTTTAAGCAGTAAAACTGTGAAAGTTATTTTCGGTTCCTAGAATGTAGTAAGCAGCGGAAAAATGCTAGGAAAATAATTTTTTTCCTCTCATACTTGATAGTCTTGTTTATGGTACAACACGGTGTTGGTCACTAGCAGGAAACTGAAAAATGCGAATCATACGTGATGCTCTAGCCATACGGTAATTCCTTAACCTATCATCTGCACCTAGTTTCTCTCTCTTTCTATCCTTATTAATCTTATTCAAACATACTCATATTAGTTGCAGCATCAACATCAATGGTTGGGAAATGATGATTTACAATAGGTTTCTTCGGTACATGAGGGTATATGTTACCTCTTTGAATTCTCCTCATCTCATGAACATGAGTTGAAAATTTAGACAGTCATTATTAGCTAAGTCCTCCTGTACTGTATTTTGATCGGAAAATTTTCAGCGTTCGAGTATCAAATGAGCTTGGAAGGGAAGCGAAACATAGAAGTTTTAGTTACGAATACGTGATCATCCTTCGCAATCGGATTCGTGCTGTTTATAATCTTCTTGTCCTTGAGGGGCCTTCTCGCGTATATTTTCCACAGAGACATTAAGCGAGGTTGTAGCGTGATGGCAGTTTGTCGCCTCGTTGGCTTGCTCCATTCTTTTGAAGACGGCGTTATTGATCCTCTCGGTAAGTTCTCGGTTTTTTTTTTTTTTTAGACCTCCTAGTTTAAGGTAGTAAATTGTCCTCATTAGGACTCGAACTCGATTTTAGTATGAAAAACATGGCCATGAAAGGATGATTTGGAAGTGAAAATGTGTAAAAATGTTGACAGGAGTTGCTGTTGGGGCTGGATGGCAAAGCATGGTAGCATATATTAACATAGCAACTTATTATTACCTAACGTAGCATATGTTAATAAGTTAGGAGAAAATAATTGACTTTAATTATAGGTACTGCCAACTAACTATAGGTACTACCTAATTGTAGAACTATCTTAACCAATTATTTAAGGTAGTACCTAAGTGGTCGATAGATACCTTTACATTCTTTGCGTGTTTTGGTCATAGACACAATTCTTCGTACTTTTTTTGCCTTTGTTTCTAAAGGATGATTTGGAAGTGAAACATTAATGTGAAAATGTAGCATACGTTAATATGTTAGAAGAAAATAATTGACTTTCAAATATAGGTACTATCTTAACCAATTATTTAAGGTAGTACCTAAAGTGATTAAGATAGTACCTTTACATGAAAGTCAATTATTTTTCTTTGATGTGTTTTGAACCATGTACTTCATGTTCTTCGTACTTTTATTTCCTTTATTTCTAAAGGATGATTTGGAAGTGAAACGTTAATGTGAAAATGTAGCATATGTCAATATGTTAGAAGAAAATAATTGACTTTCAAGTCTAGGTACTATAACTAGCGTGAATCTTATCTTAATTGTAGGAACTAGCTGCATCTTAACCGGTTATTTAAAGATGAGTACCTAAAGAAATTAAGGTAGTACCTCTACATGGCCATGAAAGGGTGATTTGGAAGTGAAAAAGTATAATAATGTTGACAGGAGTTGCTATTGGGGCTGGATGGCAAAGCATTGTAGCATATGTTAACATAGCAAGTTATTACCTAATTGGAATACCTATTGGAGTTGTGCTTGGTTATGTTGCCAATCTTCAAGTTAAAGTGAGTTATCTTATCCCTATTTGTCTCCTTATTTTCAATGCTATTTGTAGTTATACATGTACAGAAAGTATGTAGAGGAATTGTATATAGCTAGACCATGTTTGCTTATGCGAAAATTTTGTTCGATTATGGTATGTGGCTCGTATTGAGAGTGAAAAGGGGTAGGCAAGTGTTGAAGCGGAGTCACAATACTGCCCTTCATTCATATCCTCTTTTGTTTGGTGTGTGTGTGTGTGTGTGTGGGGGGGGGTGAGGAGGGTGTGGAGACTTTGTCCTCGCAGTACGGTATGGTATGTTTAGGGTATAGGGGGTATTTTAGTGAATTTGATCATATACATGGTTATTATAAAATGCCACATTATGTATCCCTATTTCAATGATAGTGAAAGTTTGAGTCGTCGTTCTTGTCAATGTAGGCACACTATCGAACCATGCAAATCTTGTGTGTTCTTCGTGTTTTCCTTCTTTGATTTCTATCACTATTCTTCGAGCGAATCCACAACATGTCCATTGATAAAATTTATATGATATAATTTATGTTCTTAGAACTAAAATAGTTGATATTTAATAATGAGTGATCCTTCTTTCCTTATTTTCAACAATGAATCCGAAATAATAGGTTAGAGTGCGAGGGGTTACACCCTCGTAGTACGGTATGGTATGTTTGTAATTTATAGGGGTATTTTTGCAATTTGGTCATATACGAGGGGTTATTATAAATACTATACTATGTATCTTTATTTCAATGATAGTGAGGTTTGAGTCATCGTTCCTATAGATGTAGGCATAGAGCTAAACCATGTAAATCATGTGTGTTCTTCGTGTTTTCTTTCTCTGATTTCTATCACTATTGTTGCACGAATCACAACATGTCCATTCAATCAAATTTATATGATATCATTTATGTTCTTAGAACTAAAATAATTGATATTTAATAATGAGTGATCCCTTCTTTCTTTATTTTCAACAATGAAAACAAAATAATAGGTTGGGGGTACTGGGCTTTACCCTCACGGTACGGTATGGTATGTTCAAGGTATAGGGGTATTTTTGTAATTTAGTCATATATAGGGTTGTGCCGTACCCTATATGTAACCCTATTTATTTCAATGATAGTGAGAAGTTTGAGTGAGTCGTTCCTATAAATGTAGGCACATAAGCTAAACCATGTAAATCCTGTATTGTTGCCGTGTTTTCTTTCTCTAATTTCTATAAGCTATTTTGCAGTCACAACATGTCCATTCAATAAAATTTATATGATATAATTTATGTTCTTAAAACTAAAATAGTTGATATTTAATAATAGGTGATCCCTTCTTTCATATTTTCAACAATGAAACCAAAATAATAGGTTGGGGGTGCGGGGCTTTACCCTCATGGTACGGTATGGTATGTTCAGGGTATAGGGGTATTTTTGTAATTTGATCATATACATGGTTATTATAAATACCCTACTATGTATCTCTATTTCAATGATAGTGAAAGTTTGAGTCATCATTCCTATAGATGTAGGCATAGAGCTGAACCATGTAAATCATGTGTTAAATGTTAGGTGTTCTTCATGTTTTCTATCTCACGATGCGCACACGAATCTGACATATCCATTGATAAAATTTATATGATATCATTTATGTTCTTTGAACTAAAATAGTTGATATTTAATAAGGAGTGATCCCTTCTTTCCTTATTTTCAACAATGAAACCGAAATAATAGGTTAGGGTGTGGGGCTTTACCCTCGCGGTACGGTATGGTATGTTCAAGGTATAGGGGTATTTTTGTAATTTGGTCATGTACATGATTATTATAGATACCCTACTATGTATCCCTATTTCAATGATAGTGAAAGTTTGAGTCGTCGTTCCTGTGGATGTAGGCATATTGTCGAACCATGCAAATCTTGTGTGTTCTTCATGTTTTCTTTCTCTTATTTCTATCACTATTGTTGTACAAATCACAACATGTCCATTCAATAAAATTTATATGATATCATCGTTAATGTTTAAATAATGACTTCCTTTTTAACCTAAGGCCGCAGTTACTAATTATGACTATGGTTGAAATATGAAGTCGCAGGTCGGAACTGTGGCTTTGGTTCAAAAACTAAAACCATAATTAGTAACTTTATCTTTAGTTTAAAAATGAAGCCGCAATTACCAACTGCGGTTTCAACGATGATTTTTTATATCAAAATGAGAGTCCCTCTCATATGTGGCATTCCTACATGACACGGGGGACCCAAATTTGAAAATAAGTTTGAGATGGGTGAATCAATATTTGTTTAAAAAAAAAGCGGTTGCTTTGAAACATAACTCTCTTTTATGCTCTCAGAACTAAAATATTGTGACGCCCCAAACCCGGGGGTCCGTTGACAATCCGTCAACTCGCGGAATACATGTAGCCATTGAGTGTCTCAATGCCATAAAATGAATGTCTCTCTACCCGAGACTCAAACATGAGTAAAAATGGCCACGTTGGGCCTATACATCCATACTCACCAAAATATAACCAACTATATTACAATAGTTTTAGGAGTTAATTACACTCCTATACAAACATGTATCAATCAGAATGTTTCATACATGTTTTAAAAAAATATATAATCAAAGCCACATGTCGGCTTTCTTCTCAAACGACCACAGTGAGCGTTGTGCTTCCACGAATACTCCACTTGTGCACGAAGGGGATCCTGACAAATTGAGCAAGGTCTAGTAGTTGAATTCTCCTACGAGGCTCTCCCCACCTAAAAAATGCACATGCAATGGCAACATCCCACAACATCCATTCCATACAATTTCTGGAATTCATACATGGAATGATTGCTATCATGCATGAAATATTTTTATGCCCATACCTTGAGTCACTCACTGACTCCCTCACACATGCCAATGCCAAGTGTGGTAATCGTCACTGGTAATGCCAATGACATCCATATACCGAGCCTTTGTCGGCTCACCAACACCCAATGCAATTTTCCAATGGATAATAATCCAGGAGTCAATCCAGGCTCTGTTACTCAACTCTATGTCTAAGTGATAAACATGACTGTGTGTTTTCTTTAGGCAACAAAACTTTTTGGCACACACCGCGGGTCTCTTACACCCATACAGAACTTTTCGGATGATACCGCGGGTCTCTCACACCCGTACATAACTTTTCAAATACACCGCGAGTCTCTTACACCCGTACAGAACTTTTTGGATAACACTGTGGGTCTCTTACACCCAAATTCCAGACTTTTCACCTAAGGGGATTAACGACCCCCTTCTTGCTCCACCCAACACACATTAATTATTATTTCACTTTATGATTTGAACCATGAGTCGTTTGTTGGACGTCGTCCAAAATACGAGTTCATCACACATTTACCAAGAATGGTGAACAGCCATGCCGTGCACCCACACGATTCGTGTGATGCTTGGAGTGCACATGAATGCAATCATGTCCAATTCATATATTCAATTCTAATGATTCTTACACAATTATATTCCATATAATTTCAAACATATATTCTTACATCAAATTAATGCATTAACAATTCTCATTCTTCACAAATATCATTACTACTCATTTTGACCAACAACATGCAAGCAATTACACATGGGCGAATTCCCGGTCAAATAAATTCAGACTATGCAAAGCGGTCCATATCAGCCGTGGACCGTCGAGGACAGCCCCCCTCATCAAACCGATCCCACTTAAGAAGCAAAGAAATATACAATTAGAAGGCCCCACCTCCCGGAGTTTGAAACTCCGTATCCGTACCCAGTACAGCTCTTGTAGTGGAGATCAACTTTGCCTCTTGTCTCGTCGGGACTCGACGGATTGATCGTCGGAAAATCTAAAGAGAAGTGAGAGCTTCTCACTCTAAAATCTCTCTTTCTCCCTGTCTCTTTCGGTTTCCTTCTCTCTCTCCTTCTCTTCTCCCAACCAATTTGGTTAAGATGGGGTCAAGAGAACTTGTCATCTCATGCCACATGTCCAATCCTTATTGCCCCTTAGGATTACCCTTATCAACTTTATCCTTAGTAGTGGATTTCTTTCCACTCATGGGTTGCCACATGTCCACATGGGTCCCCACTTGAGCTCTCATTGTTTGACTTGCTCACAGCTTGACACGTGGCTCAATGTGAGTCACTCAACACTTGCCATGTGTCACGTGTCACTCTCGGTGCCTTGAAAAACGGGAAATTCCGACTGTCTCGGTCGGCGGTAGTGGATAGATTCCTTGAGGAATAGTTGTGATGAAGTCTGTTTTGTGTCAGAATCTAGAAAAATTCCAGTTTTGATCGAAATTACAGTTTTACCGCTTTTCAAGAAATTTGAATTTCTAAAGGTTTACAAATGTATACTCAATCAAGATTAACTCAGTGGTTGGGTATAGGAAGGGGGTCCAGTCGAGTCTGATAAGGTGTATTTGTGAGGAACAAAATACCATGTTGTAATGTAAAGTAAATAGATGTAAAAAAAAAAAAAACTAAAATAGTCTATGGTTCACATATGTTGTGGCATGTGGCTCATATTGAGGCTAGAGTATGAATGCGATATATTTAGGGTATAGAATTGTTTGTAATTTAGTCATATCTAGGGTTATTATAAATACCCTCCTATGTAATTATTTGAGATATAGTGAAAGTTTCCTTCGTTGTTCGGAGTGGATGTAGAGCATCTTCTTGAACTACTTAAAATCTATGTGTTTTCTTTACTCGATTTTATCATCTTTGTTTCACGAATCACAACAATGTATATTATATAATATTTGGTATATTTCGATTATATTCAAATAAAATGTGAGTTAATTCACTAAACCATATTTTCTTCCCATGTAGGGTGTTTGGATTGGAATGTTGATTGGAACTTTTCTTCAAACTGTTGTCCTTGTTATAATCACCTGTAGAACAGATTGGGAAAAACAGGTACTTTTGATCTTTTTCTTCTTTTTTTTTGTTAATTTTTTTCTTAAGGCTTAGATTTAGACCCGGAGAGAAGTATTAGGAAGAAAAATAATAAAGAAGTGATTTTTTCTCTCATCTTTGGTTTATTTGTGAAAAATATAAAAAAAAATCAAATTCTTCAAACTTTACATTTTGATTCTTTAAATGGTTCTGAATAAACATGTAGAATTAATTATTAGTTTAAACCCATTTTTATTTTCCTCCCAATTTTCTTTCCTTAATACTTTACGGGTTCCAAGCAGGCGACTAAATGTATGGAATTGTGGAAAGCTTATGTCAATTTTGTAGATCTCAGATGAAAAGTATTAGGAAAGAAAAAAAAAAAAAATACTAAAAATGATTTTTTCATGTTTGGTTTCCCTTTGTGAAAATATAAAGAAAATCAAAATTCTTCAAAATTTACATATTTTTAAAATTTCTTAAAATGAGTTTGAATAAAAATATAGAATTAATTATTAAATTTAAACCTTTTTCCTCCCTATTTTCTTTTCATGTACTTTTTTAGTTTCAGAAGCATAAATGAATTATGAAACTTATATCGATATTTTTGCAGAATGTCAATTAACTACGTATTCGCATAAACAAATGGAAAGTAAAGAAATCTCGGATGTTGGGGAGTAGTACACAGCTTTGATGCTTGAGACATCAAATTATTGTTTTTTTTTTTTTTGTTAAAAAAATAGTGGCCCTATTTGATTTAGGGTTTCTTTTTTTTTTTTTTTGTCAATCCTAAAGTGAAGCTTGAACTTTTAATTTTAAAGGATCTTAAATTCGAATTTTATTATTATATTATATAGTTATGACATTAGAAAGAGTTTCGTTTTTGAATCCGATGAAGAATTCGATATTTTATCTTAATAGAGGAGGGTATGGAGGAACATTTTAGACCCAATTAAATATTCAGGTGATCGGGCTCAGAGATTTTTGGATTCAGGGATGAGGACCGGTCTGAATATATCCTACTCGTCCTTGACCAATTTTAATAAATATATAATATGTATTTATTTAATTTTAAAAACCGTAAGTGAAAATCATGTGCAATCATTAAATTAATTTTGTTGCGTCACATTACAATAATTCAAATTATTTTAAAATGTTTATGATTTTCTAAAACAATTCATTTCGTGGGTATCGATGTGTTCATTATAAACAAGTGGCTCTATTGGCCGTACTACAAATTTTGAAAATTGTTTTCTATTCTCAAATCTAATGAGAACAAGGAAGATGTGGAGAACATGTTTGGTTCTCAGTTTTTTCTAAAAAACGTTTCAACAATCAAAATGATAGTAATATATAGAGGTGGTGGTCCCCGAGGGCGGACGGGTTAGGCCCATTGTGCAGTCCCGATTTTTCAAACCAAAAAACATAGCTGACCCAACTTGGCATAAGAAATTTGACATTAGATTATTACTATAAAAAGCCAAAAATTGTGTAAGTTAAATCCAAATTTAATAGATTTTTAGTTAATAAATTAACATCACAACTGATCTTAATTCGAGTGAGCAAGACTAACCTAATAGATTTGCGAAAGGTTGTCTGTCCCGGTATAGATTCCAGTCATTTTATTAGTTAAAGTTGATATTCTTCCCTCTTATTCTCCGTAATTCTCAACTAATAATGAAAGATATTAATGTTGAAGCGTGAATTATTGGACTTGTTTGAATTTTTGAAAACACAGAGAACACTATTTTAGTGTTTTCTGAAAACTGTTCTTGTTATCTAAATTTATTATTTTCTGTATTCTTTATGTTTTTCATAATAGAACAAAACAAATTGAGAATGAGAATCAAACGTGTTCTCCTATTCTCCTTATTTTCTTTTTTCTCAAAAAACAGTTTAAATAACAAGAACCAAACAGATTCATCGGTTCCTACTCGAATGAAAATTTTATTATTTGTTGAGAATTTACTTCAAATAATCATAGTTCTTCCACATTCCCCTCATATTGTTTTATCAAATCCTAATTAATTAACACGATATCTCGTTTGCTACTTTATTAACATATTCACAGCTGATAGCCAAACTAAGTCAATGCCTGATCAAGCAGACGACACGGATTAAAAACTTAGTGTTCAAATTGATTCAAACTCAATCAGTTTATTTTTATTTTTTTATTTTTAGATATAAAACCGGAAGTCGAAAGCTACTGAACTCGACAAAGCTTGAATCGCTTAAAAAAATTAATAAATGATTATAATTCGAACTCGACTGATTAGTAAAATAGTAAAGCTCTAGCGTGCCTTAAAATAAATTTAACTTAAATACAAGGATAAGGCAATAGCCCTTGAAGCTTAGCTCGATTGGTAAAAGGGTGGGATGAGGCACGGGAATAAAATAATAAAACGTGTTATGCAAAGTAAATAAATGTAAAACAAAAAAAAAAAAACAAAAACAAAAACAAAAACGTCTCAAACATATTCGAATTTATATCTAAATATAATATTATCATATTTAAACTGGATAGGAAATTGCTATAATAAAACTTTGGCTTCTTCCACACCATGTTTGGATCGAAAAATAAAAAATAAAAAATGTAATGTGAATCAAATTTTATTGATCCGTTAATCTTTTAAAAAACACAGAAAAAGTACAGAAAATTAAAAATAAATTTCAAATTAGTAAGACATTCTCTGATAATTCTCTTTAACTTATTTTATTTATTTATTTCCATATTATATAAAGGTTAAACAATTTAAAACTCATAAATTTGTAATTATATTTAATTTTGTCCAAAAAAAATGATTTTTATAATTGACCAGTTTAAAAATATAATTCATGATTCTAGTTTAAAAATATTTGAATCAAAGATATCAAATAATCCAAAATTTACTGATCCAATCAATCCTTCGCATATTTTTTCTTTAAAAAAAACTCATTATAGTTCAAAATACCCTTTATCCTTTTTAGTATTTACATGTGTCTTATAAAAGAAAGAGTTATTTTTAAAAGAAAATAATAAGGATATTTTTGTCAAAAAATGATAAAAAAAAAAATGATGAAAGATTAGATTTCCAAAATTCACATTTCAAATGGTCTTTTAATCAAATCACCCCCTTCTAGTTTTCCGGTCTTTTGATACTTTTTTAAACGAGACACCAAACAAAGCATTCGGGCCTCAAGTCACAAGCACCAAAGCTCCGTTTGGAGGCCGGAAAGGAAAATTACTAAGGAAAATGAATTTTCAAGTGCTCGGCTTTCACTTTAAAAAATATAAAATCAAATCAAATATAAATAAAATTTCTTAAAATTTTACATATTCTTAAATTTCTTAGTCCTTATATAATAGATAGAAATAAACAAATAAAGTGAGTTTAAATAAACATATAAAATTAATATTTTAAGTTTAAACCTATTGATTATTTTCTTCCACTTTTCCACACAATTTTCTTTCCTTAGTACTTTCTCGGTTCCAAACCGAGCCTAGATGTATAACACTAAAATTTCATTCCAATTGCAAACACATTTTTCAGTTTTGAACCTAAGATTTGGTAGGTAGATTACTTTCTGTAATGACTATTAGAGAATTTTGGAAAACAAAATTACAAAATATATATAAAAAAAAAACTTGTATAGGGTTGGATGAAACAAATGAACCTGAATTGAACTCTTTATCTTTTCAACATGTTGTATACTGGTAAATCTCTCACACTGTAGACATCTTCAAGCTCGAGCTCCCTCTCTAGTTGTGTTCTTGTAGACTTTAGAACATCCTGGAGGAAAAAACAAAACGGAGGATCAGAAAAAGAATTCAAGAACTGCTTTCTTGGGCTTGGAAAACATGGGTCTGCTTGGTTCTTGTTTTTGAAAACTACTCTCAGAACTGAGCCAAAACACTGAGCACATCATTTTGTGTTCTTGAGAAAGCTGCTCTGCTCTCTCAATTTATAGATGTTTAATTCTCACATGAGAATCGCTTGCAGTCAGCTAAAACACAGAGAACACTGTTTTGGTATTCTCTAAAAACTATTTTTGTTCTCTAAATTTAGTATTTTTTGTATTCTTTGTGTTTTTCAGAACAAAAAGAAAAAACTAGAAATTAAACGTGTTCTCTATGTTTTTCTTGTTCTCCTTGTTTTTTAGAACATAAAACAATTTTCAAAAACATAAAACCAAGTAGGCGCTTAGTGTTATCCATGTTCTTTATGTTTTCGAACAAAAACTAGAACTAAACATTGTTCAAAGCCTCTTTGTTCTCTTTGTTTTTGGAGAACATAAGACCAAGTTGCCTCAAAAACAAGGAGAACAAGGAACATGAATAAAGACACGGGCTCCTGAAGCATCGTTCGAAAAACACAAAAGCACTAAAGCAAGAGAACAAGAACAAGCCAAGAACACACGCTGCTTTCAAAACACGGTAACCAAACATGCCTAGTGTTTTCTATATTCCTTGTGTGTTTTTCAGAACAAAAAAAAAAACTAGAATCAACGTGTTTTCCTGCTTTTGTGGTAACATAAAACAAGCCAAAATAACAACCAAACAAGCCCCTACTTTCTGCTCTAAAAAAATAGGAAGCTGTTTTCAAGAACAGTTTTCAAAGAAGCCCTCAATCAATCCTCTTCCACAATTCCAAAAGCATCAAACATGTTAGAAATCAAGGGATAGTAATGAAAGGTTTGTTGAGATGTTTTTACATTAAAATCCATATACGAGGCACGCTTTGCAAGCCATTGAGCATCCATCAGCTGGAAGGCAACACAGAAGAGGTTGTCGAACGCCATTTCGTCTTCGCCAAGCAGCTGTAAAAACCGGACCGCTGCCTGAGAAGTCGGCTTTCCTGCAAAACCAGCAAAGCATGGAGAAAAGAAAATTCCAGTTTCTTTACAACCCAGATATGTTTCTATATTTTGATCATGGAATCACTATCTATCATTGACAATAAAAGATTTCTGCAACAAGTGTATAAAATATCGAGTAACCTTTTAAACTCCGTGGTTCGTAACCCGTGTTACTAAGTGTTAAACACATAAATTAATCAACTGTGGAAGATATTAAAGAAAATCAAATAATCAAAATCTTTTCAAATTTTACATATTTTTAAAATTTTGGGTCCTTATATAATAAAAATGAGTTTGAATAAACATATAGAATTAATACTTTTAAATTTAAACCTATATTTTATTTTCCTCTATATTTTCTTCCTTGGTGCTTTCTGTGTTCCAAATTGTGAGCCTTAATTTTTCGAAAATTATCTTACCTGATTGAAGATCCAACATTTGTATCAACATGAAATAAAAATTGATGCCAGCTACAGCAAAGGGATACTCCCAATCAGCCCTGTTTCCGTCAAGTTTGTGTAACAACCTATGGAATGAATCCTGTTGAAGAAAAAGGAGAGACCTAAAATGGAATAAAAAGCTGTTATTCATGGTGATATATACTTGTTCAGTCTTTCATGTTGCTCTAGGTGTTTTTTTTTTTTCGATAAGTACGAAGAAAATATGTTAGAAAGAGGAGCCGAAAAAGCGGGCCGAGGAACAAGATAGAAACTTACCCCCTTACAAAAAGCCTACAAAAAAGCACTAGGTGTTAGAGCCATGAAGAGTAGTGGGGAAAGGAGGGGGAGGGGGGAGAGAGAAAGAGAGCATAAACAATAAGATACGATCCCACATCTGGCTCCACATAAAGTTCTGTAGAAGAAGACTTAAGCTTGATGTGTTCTCCCACCAATTAGGCCGGTCTTTTGGGTTGGGCTCTCTTATCAAGTTAGGTACCCATCACTCAATGTTTCTCTATTGAGAATCGACATAAGTACGAGAGAAAGCCATCTGGAGTGGCTACCCAAGGTATGGCTACCCGATCACCAAAGGTGGGCCCGGACTGAATGCTAGACAAAGTGTGAGCTAATTATATGAATGCACAGACGCGGACGTCCGACTAAAAAGGTAAAGAATAATACAATCCCACAACTAGCCTACATGAGGCTGCTGGAGCGATACTTGCTCGATGGATTCTCCCACCTATTAAATGGGTCTGGTTTGGCTCTATTGGGCTTAAGTACCTATCACAGTATTAATGGGAGAAAGATAAAGTAGATAGCTTGTAATGGGAGAGAGAGAGAGGAGAGAAAAGAGAGTACCAAGTGTTATGAGAGGAGGGAGAGAATACAGTTCTAACAAGGGAATGGAAAAGAACAGAGAGTTAAGGAGGGAATCAGGGAGAACAGAGTGTTAATGGGAGGGAGAGAGGGAGGGAGGGAGGGAGAGAGAGAAAGAGAGAGGAAATACGAATTAACCCAATGAGAAGACATAAAAATGTGCATGCAAGAGTGCATGTATCACAAACCGTCCTAAACAAGATTTTAAACAAAAGTGTACAAATTTTTTTCTATACAATAAAACCTCATAAAATAATACTGTTGGGACCAAGAGAAATTATTATCTAGGAGGTATTATTAACCTATCAATAAATTCATAATTTGTTAATTTATCGCAAATGAATATTTATTAATTTATAAAGAGTATTGTCTCTACTATTCAATACTCATATGTGTATGACTTATACATTTAAACAATGCATGTGAGGAAAATTAACATATGGAAGCCGAAAAAACTCTAAAAATAAATCATGATTATTAATTGTAAACGATAGAAAGACTTATTAAAACAGTAAGGAATGACATCAAACACCTACTTTCAGGCGTAACCCAATACCCGCACATGGAGAACCAAACAAACTACAATGGTCCTTATGGACTTTCAACAACAAATGGGGATTCAAATTGCAATAAGAGTCTTGAACCCAGACCTTTCCCTGCACTCAACTCGATACCATGTTAAACAACCAACTCTCCTAAAAGCTCAAATTTGTAGGATTTGGGTTTAATACGAATACTGCTCTAAATAAATGTTATCGAAGGAAAAGGAAAGAAAGAACATGAAACAAACCGGATAATTTCGCAAAAAGATAAAGAGATCTCCAATGATACAAACCGGATACTTCTTTGTATCCGGAACTCCTACGATTACCTTGATAAACTCACAAGGAGTGAAAATTATCAAACATGGCGCATTCAAGTGACTCGTTTATTGGTAATGGATGTAAGGATCATCTTACTACTACGGACACAAGTATTCCTGAAGATAAACGTACTCAATGGAAAAAAACTGATGCTTTACTTTGTAATATTCTTCGGCAATCTATTGATGCCAAGACTCTATATAATATTAGGGCCTATAAAACTTGCTACACTCTAGAATCAGGTAAAGAAACTATACACTAATGATATTCAGCATCTCTACTGGGAAATATCCTCCATCGCCAATTTGAAACAACTCGATATGGATATATCTTCTTATGGTGGACGAATGTCTGGCCTTAAGGATGAACTTATCTCTATTTTGCCAAAGTCTACTAATACCGAGACTTTCATATCCAAGATGGATCGAGTCTTTATGATCATTCTTCTGCTTAAAATTGTCAAACTGAGCTTGAACCTGGGACCTCTTGTCAAACTAAGCTCTGATACCAAGTTAAACGACCTTCCTAAAAACTCGAGCTTGTAGGATTTGGGTTTAATATGAATATCGTGCTTCTTAAGACAATAAATAAATGGTTAGGAAGAGGCTGAATCAAGATCCAGGAGGTATATTACCAACCATGATGTAACAGATTATTGAAGCACAACATAAAATCAAACTTGTAATTATAATTATAGCTCCCAAAAAACCCAAATTTTAAGCTTGTTCGGTTCCTATTTTTGAAAATAGTTTTTTGTTATCGAAATCAAGGAGAACAATGAGAACATGTTTGGTTCTTAATAGATACTCAAACCCAATCCAAAATATCAGTCTTATAGGTGGGAGAACCTTTCAAGCTTAAGTACCACTTCACAATTTCTTAGCGGAATGTGACGTGGGATCATATCGCTTCCACCCTAAGAGAAACCGGACGTCCGTGGACTACTCACACTGTAGATAGCTTTCACTCCAAACCCTCTATTGGAGCACTAAATAGCCCTTTCCTGCTATGCACCGAGTCTCAATGAAAGCACCACCATTCCGCACTCCAAACTCCACAAGAATCAAACCATAAAGACCAACCTTATAGGTGGGAGAACATCTCAATCTTGGGTACCACTCACAATTTAGTAAAACCCACGTGGATCATATCATTGCCCACCCTAAGAGAAACCGAACGTCCGTGGATGACTCACACTCTAGATAGCTTTCACTCCAAACCCTCTATTGGAGCACCAGGTAGCCATTACCCGCTACGCACCGAGTCTCAATGAAAGCACCAATTATAGGTACCCAAACTCAATAAGAGAGCCAAACCTAAAAGACCGACCTTATAGGTGGGAGAACTTTATGCTTAAGTACCACTCCACACCCTTGTAAAAGCGATGGGATCATATCATTGCCCACCCTAAGAGAAATCTACAGCCCCGTGGATCGACCACACTCTGCATACCACTCCAAACCCCATCGAGCACCAGGTAGCCATTTCCCGCTACGCACCGAGTCTCAATGAAAGCATCAATTATAGGTACCCAAACCCAATAGGAAAGCCCAACCCAAAAGACCGACCTTATAGGTGGGAGAACCTCTCAATCTTAAGTACCACTCCACAATCTCTAGTAAAACCGATGTGGGATCATATCATTGCCCACCCCAAGAGAAACCGGACGTCCGTCGATGACTCACACTCTAGATAGCTTTCACTCCAAACCCCCTATTGGAGCACCAAGTAGCCCTTTCTCGCTACACATCGACTCTCAATGAAAGCACCAATTATGGTACCAAAACCCAATAGGAGAGCCCAACCCAAAAGACCGACCTTATAGATGGGAGAACCTTTCAATCTTAGCACCACCCACACCCTTGTAAAACCGATGTGGGTTCATATCATTGTCCACCCTAAGAGAAACCGAACGTCCGTGGACAAGTCACACTCTCAATAGCTTTCACTCTAAACCCTCTATTGGAGCACCATGTAGCCCTTTCCCGCTACGCACCGAGTCTCAATGAAAGAACCAATTATAGGTACCCAAACTCAATAAGAGAGCCAAACCTAAAAGACCGACCTTATAGGCAGGAGTAAATTCTCCTCGTTTAAGTACCACTCCACAATCTCTTGTAAAACCGATGTGGAATCATATCATTGCCCACCCTAAGAGAAACCGAACGTCCGTGGATGACTCACACTCTAGATAGCTTTCACTCCAAACCCTATATTGGAGCACTAGGTAGCCATTTCCCACTACGCACTGAGTCTCAATGAAAGCTTTCACCATGTACTCAAACCCAATAAAGAAAACTCAACCCAAAAGACCGACCTTATAGGTGGGAGCTCAGCCACAAGAGGTCCTGTGTTCAGTCGTTTAACTTGCACAAACCGTACGCTAAACCATCACCGACAAACTCGCCTGGAGCACGACCCAATTTGATCGCAACTCAATTCAACGCCCAACCCCAAACCAAGAACCTCTCCACCTCAATCACCAGTCCGGTTTTCAAGACATTGGTTTCCCGTACCTATATTAAAATGATCAAACTGGACGGTTAAACCATCAATCGAAAAACTTCTCGCCTGACATCGACCCACTCACCGCATACGCTCAACGGTCAACCCTAAACCAATAACCTTTCCACCTCAATAACCAGTCCGGTTTTCAAGACATTGGTTTCCCGTACCTATATCCAAATGATGAGTTAAAAACCTCGCACTTTCTAATTACCTAATTTCTTAATTTCTTAATTTATAATGTGTAGTCAGCATGGCAAGCTTTGAAACATTACTGGCAATCCTATGGAGCAAAGCAATACCAAATGTTAGGAATATACCTTCAAAGATCATGGCTTGTCTTGACCATAACTTCAATCTTCCTTCTCCCTCTCTTCATCTTCACCACCCCAATTTTGAAAGCTTTAACCCAAGAAGAAGAGATAGCTGAAGTTGCAGGCTACATTTCTCTATGGCTAATCCCGGTAGTTTTCACCTTCATCGTCTCCTTCACCTGCTAAATGTATCTACAAGTGCAGAGCAAGAACATGAACATATGGTATTTAGGCGCATTTTCCATCTCCATCCATGTGTTTTTTTCGTGGCTCTTGACGATCAAGTTGAAGTTCGCTGACTTGCGTATCATCTCGCCATCAGCGGTTTCATCGGACCCGAACACGGTCACTTCGTTTCATCTTCTATGGCGGGTGCCCCGAGACCTGGCAGGGCTTCTCGATCTTGGCGTTCAAGGATCTCTGGCCGATAATCAAGCTTTCCCTATCGTCTGGTGTCATGCTCTGGTAAGGCCTGGTTCCAGAGGGAAAAGTGTGTGTCAGGCTACTAGTTTGAGAACGGGAAATATATGGTTCATAACATGTTAAGGGAAAGTAATTGGTTTTCAGGTAGGGGTAGTACTTAACTGACTATAGGTACTACCCTAATTGTAGGTACTACATTAACCAATTATTTAAGGTAGTACTTCTACCTGAAAGCCAATTATTTTTCTCTGACATGTTTTGAATCATGTATTTCCCATTCTTCATACTTCATTTGCCTTTATTTCTAAATCGATAACTTGATACATACTTTTCCCAATTGCTTTTAAGTAGTAAAGGTGTTGAATTTATTTTCAATTCCAATGAAGTTTTTTATAATGCAGGAAGGAAAGAAGAAAAAATGTTGTGGGAAGAACAGAAATACATGTCGTGGGAATAATAATTGATTTTTAGGTAATGCAGCATTTAACTGAATGTAGGTACTACCTTAACCAATTATTTAAGGTAGTACCTCTACTTGAAAGTCAATTATTTTCCTCATACATGTTATGAACCATATGTTTTCCATACCTTTATTTCCAAATTGGTAGCCCGATACCTTTTTCAATTGCTTTTAAGTAGTAAAGTTGTTAAAGTTATTTTCAAAATCTATGAAGTTACTAGAATGCGGGGAGGGACAAAAAATTGTTAAGGAAAGTATGTATCAAGCTACCGTTTTGGAAATGGGAAATATGTAGTTCATAACATGTCAGAGAAAAATAATTGGCTTTCAAGTAGAGGTACTACTTACTTAACTAACTGTACGTACTACCTTAACCATTTCTTTTAGGTAGTACCTCAAGTAATTAAGGTAGTACCTCTACTTGAAAACTAATTATTTCTTTTGACATGTTTTCAACCATTATTTCCGCCCTTCCTACCTTATTTGCCTTATTTTCAAATCGAGAAATGATACATACTTTTCTCAATTGCTTTATGGTAGTTGTTGTTATTTTCATTCCTATGAAGTTCCTAGAATGCAAGAAGGAACAAAAAATGCTAAGGAAAGTATATATCAGCTACCGTTTTGGAAATGGGCAGGATATGGTTCATTACATGTTAGAGAAAAATAATTGTCTTGTGTAGAAATAATTACTTAATTAATCGTAGGCACTACCTTAATCATTTCTTTGCTGCAGTACCTTCAGTTAGCTTAGCAAGACTCAAGCGATTAAAGTAGTACTCTTACTTGAAAAACCATTATTTATTTTAATATGTTTTGAACCATGTATTTCCCGTTCTTCCTACCTTCTTTGCCTTTATTTTCAAATCAGTAGCCGATACATACTTTTCTCAATTACTTTTAAGTAGTAAAGTTGTTAAGTTATTTTCAGTTCCTATGAAGTTCCTAGTATGCAAGAAGGGACAAAAAATGTTTAAGGAAAGTATATATCAGGCTACCATTTTGGAATGAGAAGTATATGGTTCATAACATGTTAGAGAAAAATAATTGGTTTTCAGGTACAGGTACTACTTACTTAACTAACTGTACGTATTACCTTAACCATTTCTTTAAGGTTGTACCTTTAGTTAGTTTAGGTAGTACCTCTACTTGAAAACCAATTATTTCTTTTGACATGTTTTGAACCATGTATTTCCCGTTCTTCCTACCTTATTTGCCCTTATTTACAACCTGTAGTCATACATACTTTTCTCAATTGCTTTTAAGTAGTAAAGTTGTTTAGTTATTTTTAGTTCCTATGAAGTTCCTAGAATGCAGGAAGGAACAAAAAATGCTAAGGAAAGTATATATCAGACTACCAATTTGGAAATGGGAAGTATATGGTTCATAACGTGTTAGGGAAAAATAATTGGCTTTGAGGTGAAGATACTACTTAACTAACTATAGCTACTACCTTAACCAATTATTCAAGGTAGTAACTCAAATGATTAAGGTTGTACCTCAACTTGAAATCCAATCATTTTCCTCTAACATGTTCTAAACCATGTATTTCATGTTCTTCTTTCATGTTCTTCCTACCTTCTTTGCCTTTACTTCCAAATTCCAGAAATTCTCCAACTGCTTTTAAGCAGTAAAACTGTGAAAGTTATTTTCGGTTCCTAGAATGTAGTAAGCAACGGAAAAAAATGCTAAGGAAAATAATTTTTTTTCCTCTCATACTTGATAGTCTTGAGCTATGGTACAACACAGTTCTGGTTCTACTAATAGGAAACCTGAAAAATGCCAAGATCGCCATTGATGCTCTAGCCATCTAGTAATTCCCTTAACCTATCCACTACTTTTCGGGTTTCTCTTCCTATCCTTATTAACTTATCTAAACATACTCATTATTATTTGTAGCATCAATATCAATGGTCAGAAATGATGATTTCTCGTAGGTTTCCTTGTCACCGTAGGTATATATATTTACTACCGAATTCTCTCATCTCAGAACATGAAGTGTGACTTTCAAAACTTGGGGTCCGTTGACTAATTCAATAACCTCGCGAGTGCAGTGGATGTCGTTACCCGACACCACTATGAAAATCTGGCAGTCTCCTTTGTACAGTGGAGCTCTTACCTTACCTGCATACATAACCCGTCCCAAACAACATCATAAGACATATACATGGAGTAAAACCCGCTACTGGGCCCATACAAATACCATCAATACACATCAACTATATAAATATAGCTTCAAGAGTTAATAAATTACTTTTATACAACATATATTAAAATGAAAAACATTCTAATACATGTATCCAACTAAAACACCATCAAAGCCACAAACCGGCTTTCTTCTCAATTGGCCTCTAAGATGAGACGTTGCCTCGAACGCTCCCTGTACCTGAAATAATATATTCCCTCGACATGGTGAGCTAATGCCCAATAGTGGAATCACCCTAAATAGGTTACTTCCCACCTAAGTGTATATGCAATGATCCTATGTAAACACACATTCAAGCAAATTTGTGATCCTACTTGAATGTCTACATACTTGAACTCATGTCTCGAGTCCTCACCGACTTTCTCACACTTGCCTAAGCCATGTATGAGGAAAAAAAAACACCATTTTCAAAACAAAACTTGGTTGCTTCAAAATACCACGCATTCTAAGAAAGACGGGACTACCCTCCGAGGCGAATGTCGAGAACTTCCCGAAACAACATGGTCCCTCATCTCGAAATGATCTCGTTGAACCGTCCCAACCCCATTCTCCTAATATCATCCTGCGGAAATTCCTTTCCAAATCATGTCATTAATTTTTCATAAATATGTAATAATATTTCCAATCTCTAGGGTTACCCAAGGCATATGAATGCATTATGCTATTTCAAACTACTATAGCAACACATGCCAATACGTCATCATGCATATATGGACATAAATTAAATCACACAAAGTATGTTATGTGAATTCTCAATCCATTACACCAAGAATTAGCTCACATGGGCTAATTAACAAACACGAGAAATTCTATTTGAATTACTCAACCGAACACATTTTCTCACAAAAATATTTCTTGAACACTATTCATGAATAAAGAATCTGCAAAGTTACTGCTCACGGCTAACACATCCAGATCGGTTCCACTTCTAGAACCCGAATTTCATAGTCATTTCGCCTCATACAATACCACAATACAATTTATGCAGCACAAATTATAAATTATTAATAACTCCAACGTACCGTGGATAGCGCCTGACCGGGTCCAAATGAGTTTCTAAAACTTCAACACCTCGGTTCCAAGATTTGGGACCGATCAAACAGCCGTTCAAGGCCTCCAACCAACCCAATCATCCACAAAACACTTAAACAAAGCTGCAACTTCAAGCAGGTGATAAAACCTTCTACCACGAGTTTGCTCGAAACTCCAAGAAATCGGCATCTACGCTAGCGCCGGGCGTGTAACTACTCCCCTTCCTTCGCTTTCTCAAGAAACTGACGGTCCATCGCTCGATCTTAGGAGAGAGAAGCGTCACTCACTTTCTCACTAGAAAATCAAAACCCAAGCTACTCGTGATCCTTATCCCTTCTTCACGCTATTCCTTTTGAAGGAGGAAGATGATCACTATTTAGGTTTTTATCCTATTATCATTATATTCCCATCCATGTCCCTTCTCTTGGATTTTGACACGTGGCACAATCTCGACCGTCCATTTCCAACATTTCTCTACTCATGCAACTTGTGTCATATGAATACATGTTATAGGTGACTTTTTTCACATCACATGCCGTTTTACTTGGCAAGACCGATAATCTACATTAAAACGTATAATTTCGACATCTCGAAATTCAACGAAATTCGACGTGGTAGCTAGATTTTGTGAGATGATTCTAACGGTGAAATCCGTTTCATCATCCGAGATCTAGAAATTTGACCGAAATTACAATTTTGCCATTTTTCCAAAAATTGGAATTTTCTCGAGTCTTACATGAAGTTCAAAAATTTAGACAAGTATATTATTAGCTAAGTCCTCCCGTGATCAGATTTTGATCGAAAACTTTTTCAAATAGCTCATCAAATGTGGAAACCCCGAGAAAATACAATTTTTCCTAAAATGGCAAATTGTAATTTTGGTCAAAATCAAATTTTTATAGATCTCGATGACGAACTGATTTCACTTGGAATCTGCCTTTGCAAAAATCTAGCTACCACGTCGACTTCGTCGACCCGAGACACCGAAATTTCAGCTGAGGCACCGGTGCCTAAAATGTGAAACTGGCCATGAAAGATGCGACGCGGATTAAATACCTAATACACGCATCTGCGACACATGCTGCATGATTGTATATATGACGTAGACGAATGGTTTAGATTAGCGCGTCAAAATCTAAGACAAAAAGGACACGAATTTTGAAAGCTTAAATGAGAATAAGACAAAGATGAACGCTTTTCTTTTCAGACTCGTTAAAAACACGTTAGCAGGGTGAAAAACGTGGCAAGAGCTTGGGCTTTCGCTGCAGGCATTGCAGCAGCCTACTTCTTCCAGATTTCCGCTCGCACCGTCGAGCGTTTCGCCAAGAAGTAGTTGTTCTACGCTACGAGGGCTGGCCGCGTGGACACCCCATTTTGGGAGTTTCGACAACTCCAAGAGGAGAGGTCTTCTCCTACTCGGTTTTAAGAGTCGTGTTAATGGTTTGGTTGATTTGAGGCTGTGAGTGGCCATTTGATCGGTCCCAAAACTTGGGACCGAATTGTTGGAATATATGGAACCGTTTTGGACAAGCTGAGGTCGTTGTACAGGATAATTTATGCAAATAAATTATGGTTTTGGTGTTGGGTCGCAATGGCTATAGATTTTGCCCACAAAGTGGAACAGATGGCCGGTGAGTGGTCGCCCACCTGACGCCCATCGCCAGCTAGTGGACCGTTAAAACAATTCCTGCCATGGCTGGCCTAAATGTCTATGTGTGTCAGAAGCAAAATATTGCTTGAATTGAATGACTTGAATTGCGGTGAGAAATAATAGAGGTAATGCATGTAATTAAATGTTAACATGATGTGGAATTATACAAATATAATTGTGTGCTTCATTGTCGACTGAAGTACTACAGCTAATTCTCACGCATCGATGCGAATTAAATAAATACGTGGTATGTATGTAAATCTCGGTTAATATATGTGTGTTTATTATATCGGGTACGTAAGGCTTGAAATTAAGATAATGCATTTCATACGCACCGAGGCAAATCCTAGAAAATTAGGCGCGAGCGCACGGCATTTGTTAAACGGTGCGAGGTTTTTCTCGCATTGGCTTAAAGTAATGCGTGAGGGAGCGCCTGCAGGACTCGAGACACGAGATCAAGTATGTAGACATTCAAGCAGTGATCATGTATTTGTTTGAGTGCGTGTTTACGTTTGATCATTGCATGTGCACTTAGGTGGGGAGTAACCCACGTGAGGGAGATTTTCACTACAGTGGCACGCTTCATTCCTGTCGAGGGATCATTATTTCGTGCACATGGACTGCTCGAGAAGACTCCGCTCTTGTGAGGTCGATTTAAGAAAAGTCGGGTCTGCGGGCTTTGATGTTTTTGGTATTCGTTTGTAGAACACATGTATTAAAAACTTTAAATTTTGATATATGTTTTTGGTTAAGAGTATCAGGACAACTCTTAATCCATCGGGTAAATAGTCGATGTAATTTTGCGAGCATTAATGCATGGGCCCAAGTGGTAATTTTACTCATTTTTATCCCAGACATGGACCAAGGGTATTTGTAAAAATCGGGGATTGTGTCGCACTCTCGCAGCCCCCGTGACAGCCGGCATCGCCTCGATTTTCATGAGCCATGGCGGCCATCTGACATCCACGAATATTCGCGGTCGATTCCGTTGTCAACTAATTTTTAGAAACGGGGCGCAGGTTGTGACGAGCCTGTGTATACAAATACTTGTGGCTCGAGGGACTCGGGCTAGGCCACGGGTCATTGAAGTGTAAGAACATCACAGTTGATATAACTCGATGTCGATACTAAGGTTATAACTTAGTATCGGCAAGTTAGGTATACTGCTTACCTAGGACTTGCCATTCGACATGTGTAGATGACAGTCGAGGCGAGGACGTAGGGGTCGTCTACTGTGGTAATCGGGTCAAGCACCACTAGTATTCGACCGTGCCTTTACCGGTTTCGTAGGGATTACAGCCGTCAGGATTGCACAAAGCAATGCAAGAGGCACCAGTGGAGGAACAGATGACATACGGGGCATCCAAGATATGGGTGTTGGTACTAAGAGGAAGGAAGATCCATCTTCTTCCAACTAGGGAAAGAAACAGAAGACTTCTATTTCGCGACTGGACCAAAGACAGGGGCTGTTATCGTGACCAAGGCCGACGGGGTGATGAATAAGCAGGCAGATATGTTATTTCGCCGACAAATTTAGACACTTCAATGGGATTGCCCTCGGAGGCAGGAATCCCAAGGTTATGGGACACCTCAATCCCAATCATTAGTGAGACTAAGTCAGGTCACAATGACGCGTATGGTGTGCTACCATTGCCAACAAATGACATGACGCAGGATTGTCCCTAGAGACGTGGATCCTTGCTCGGGGACATAGCCCCAATCGGGTAGGATGGAGAGGACACGCTTTGTTCATCCACCTCCTAGTATGGGTCAAGGGAACCGCATCGCTCCAGTGGTGCCGCACCAAAGACCTAGTATGTGAATTTAGTAACATACCCTAACAATAACACAAGCTAGGTATAATAAGTAAAAGCATCTTTATCCCAATAAAATAAAGATAAAAATAAAATAAGCAAGAACTTGAATTAATACAATAGTTAAGGGTAAATTATCAATATTAATTCATGACCCAAGGGTCATAATATAATAAGTTCATATGCCAAAGTAAGATTTCGATAAAATTGAATTGAGAATAAAAATGAAAGTGAGGACCAAAGGCATTAAAGAAAGATATTAGAATAAAATAAGGAAATAAAATTGCAAGAGACAAGTGGCTTGAAGGGGAAATAGGGAGGAAGTTTCCTCCTTGGAAAGAGAAATAAAAAGGGGATGAGATCAAATAAAGATAAGACCAAAATAAATATCTCATTGGGTTCCTGGGGAGAAAGAGAGAAAGAAACAGACAAGAGAGAAGAGTAAGCAGAAAGGAAAGAAGAAGAAGAAGAATAAGAGAAAAGAAAAGAAGAAAGAAGGAAAAGAAAAGAGAAGATCACAGAGTACCTTAACCAAGGATTTTATAGAGAAGTATGGAAATATGGTTTAGTATGGAACTACTAAATTCCGAGTATGGAATTTGAGTATCGTTGTAAGGAAATAGGAATATTTATATGAAAACTAGGTGTATGGATACATGTCTGGCTGTGTGGAAGTCTACTGTCTGCATGGGCCTAGATACATTGGTGTAGAACCCCATCTTGAGGTACCTGCTGTTTGGGAACTCCTAAACTCATTTCTGCCAGAGCATATTGAGAAAAGTTCTAAGGTCTTGTTAGTCAGAGCCAGACATGGCTAGTCAAGAAGCTGAACCCGCAGCTCCATTGGTCCCCAGAGAGCTGAAGAGCTCAGGCTCGTCCTGAAGAGTCGGGCCATTCCAAGAGCTCACCGTCCCGTAGAGCCGCCCTCATCCTCAGAGCTCAAATTTCGTCCGCCCAGTCACCGTCAGATTTGACTACGTATGACCTCCAACTTCGGAAGGTCATATCTCCTTCGTCTGAACTCTGATTCGGGTGTTCTTGGACTCTATGAAAAGCCCATTGAGTCAAGAATACATTCATATACCTGAGGAGGATATTAGGTGTCAGACCGAGGTGATAGATCGAGCTCGTCCAGGTCAGGCCACTTCGTCCGGCTTCAGATTTGATTACGCTTGACCTCCAACTTCTAAGGTCATAACTCCTCTTCCCTGTCCGAACTCCGATCGTGTTCTTTGACTCTATGGAAAGCCCATTGGAGTCAAGAATACATTCATATACCTGAGGAGGATATTGGGTGTCAGACTGGAGGTGTTAGACCGAGCTCACTGGAGGTCAGGTCATCTCGTCCACAGTTCAGGATTCGACACGCTTGGACCTCCAACAACCCTAAGGCTCATAATCTCTTCGGTCCGAACTCGATCTGATGTCTTTGGACTCTATGGAAAGCTCCATTGAGTCAAGCAGAATGCATTGGATATGACTAAGGAGGATATTAGGTGTCAGACTGAGGTGATAGATAGAGCTCGTCCAGGTCAGGTCAGCTCGTCCAGTTCAGGATTTGATTACGTTTGACCTCCAACTTCGGAAGGTCATAACTCCTTCGTCTGAACTCCGATTTGGGTGTTCTTGGACTCTATGGAAAGCCCATTGAGTTAAGAATACATTCATATACCTGAGGAGGATATTGGGTGTCAGACCAAGGTGTTAGACCTAGCTCACCGAGGTCAGGTCAGCTCGTCCAGTTCAGAATTTGATTACGTTTGACCTCCAACTTCGGAAGGTCATAACTTCTTCGTCCGAACTCCGATTTGGGTGTTCTTAGACTCTATGGAAAGCCCATTGAGTCAAGAATCCATTGATATGCCTGAGGAGGATATTAGATGTCAGACTGAGGTGTTAGACCGAGCTCACCGAGGTTAGGTCAGCTCATCCAGTTCAGGATTTGACTACATATGACCTCCAACTTCGGAAGGTCATAACTCCTTCGTCCGAACTTTGATTCGGGTGTTCTTGGACTCTATGGAAAGCCCATTGAGTCAAGAATACATTCATATACCTGAGGAGGATATTAGGTGTCAGACCAAGGTGATAGATCGAGCCTGCCCAGGTCAGGTCAGCTCGCCCAGCTCAGATTTGATTACGCTTGACCTCCAACTCTTTACAATATAATCCTTCGTCCGAACCTCGATTCGGTGTTTCGACTTATGGAAAGCCCATTGAGTAAAGAATACAGCCATACATAGTATGATAAAAGTGGAACTCATATTAGGACCATAAATAAGGAAACAAGAAGTGCATATGATAATCATAAGATAACAGTGCAAATATAAGATAGATACAAGTATAAGATAGATAAAAGTACAAGTACATGTATAAGTACTTCGTATAGGTATAAGTTCCTGTGAATCTTACTGAGATAGGATAGTTTAATAAAGCACATGAAAATATAAGTTAACAAGATATAAGATAAAAATACGAGGAATGAGTACATGTACACGAATAATACACAAAGAATATAAGAATAAGTAAATGCATGTAATGATGATAGGTTATATGTAAATGTCATAGGCTAATATATGAGATGAAAATATGATAGAACATGATATTAATACAAGAGGAAGAGATGGAATATGTACATGTATAAAGTAAATGGACCTCAAGATATGTGTATAGATTTTTGATGGACACCACTGGGTGGTAGTTCTTTTCAGAAGAAAATGATTTTTGTTATTCCGCAAATCACCAGATAACCACAGGTACAAGTTCATCCGAGAAAGAACAGTCAATGAGTCCTAAGATAAGGCCGCACCCGGACGGTCGATTCACGCACGGCCTGACCGGAACTGGCGCGATATAGTACTTCGCAGACGGTCACAAACGGCCGTACAGAGCGCAGGTCTGGGTTGACCATAGGATTTGCTGTGTCGAGATTTCTGGGTCAGTCAGGCAGATGACGAAGTTAATTACTGTCGCCAAATGTTACATATGAGGCTGATTTGTCCCAGAGGCGAGGTCTCATGGTACAGATCAGCGCCTGATTAATGACATGCAGTACGCTTCTACCCTCGCACTTGTCGACCAGAGAAGGTTTAAATCGATGCACGATTCATTCATCAAGGCATCTCAGGTGATAGAACCCAAGCGAGGTGGAGGCCTTAGAGAAGCCGCGTGTGGATGTTCTTCCTGTGATTTAGGTGAGAGTCGACTTAATAGGCCTGATCAGGAGTTAGACATCTCCGAGATTCGCTCATGGTGGACCGGGGATCGCATCGAGCCTACCGTGGGTGCACTAAGATGGTCATTCACCACTCACGGTGAGTGTGGGTCGAGTTTGCTGACCACGCCCAATGAAGACTCATACTAAACTCGTATCAAAAGCAAGGTTGTTAATCCCTCAGTGAAAAGGCCCTCGGAGTTAAAGGTAATGAGACTCCCGCTGTAGTATCCGAAAGGTCTTCAGGGTGTGAGAGACCCGGGAGATATCCCGACTTCGTGTGGGTAAGAGACCCGGGAGATATCCCAAATTGTGTGGGTAAGAGACTCGCGAGAATCCAAAATTTCGTTGTGGTGTAAGGCACTTGGGAGATATCCCGAATTTCCTAAAGGTAGCAGACCCGTGAGCTATCCCGAATTTCTGTGTGGGTGTAAGAGACCCGTAGAGAAATCCGAAATTTCTGTGTGGAAGAGACCCGGGGAGATATCCCGAAATTTCGTGCAGCAGAGACCAAAGAGCTATCCCAAATTTCTCTCTGTAGGGGTAAGACCTGAGGATATCCGAAATTTCTGTGTGGGTGTAAGAGACCCGTGGAGATATCCGAAATTTCTTTGTGGATGTAAGAGGCCCGTGAAGGTAGGCCTAAAAGTTCGTTGCTCGAGAGAGAAAAACACACCGGCCATGTTATCGAAGACTTAAAGTCGAGCGATAGGAGCTCGGAGTTACTCGAAAATGAAAAACACACTGGCCATGGTTACCACGAGACTTAGAGTCGAGGATAGAGTCTGGAGTGACTTGAGATTTGGATACCCATTGGAAATTGCATTGGTGTTAGTAGAGCCTAGCGTCCTCTAGATGGATGTCATTCATGATACGGATTAGGTCGATTTCAGCCCATCGATTGTCGCTGATCAGGACTCGGGAAGGTCACGCTTACACACCAAGCGTGGATTGTGTAAGGTTACATATGCACGTGGTCGATGCGATGTGTGTGGAATTTCGAGACGAAATTTTTGGCGTGAGAATGCGAAACCCCGGAAAATCCAATTTTCCTAAAAAAATGGCAAATGGTAATTTTGGCCGTAACCGAAATTTTTTCTAGATTCGATGACAAAATCCGGGATTTCTCACCGTTGGAATCGTTGACTGCGAGCTGGGCGGTAGGTGTTCGAATCTACAAAATTTATATCCTAGATTTTTACTACGTCGTAGCAAAGTTACCGCAAAGATGGGCTCTAGGGTCGAACACTGTGGATGGGGTTTTCTTCAGATATAAGAGTTGCGTTGTATTGAAAATGGTGTTTTGATTTTAAGGGCTTGTGAAAAACAAGAAGGTGGTGAATTATTAAAACCGGAAATAACTTGGCAAAAGTTAAAAGAGAATTCCTTAAAGTCTAGCCACCGGGCTTGGGGTTCTAAGTTAACCGACATGTCCTCGTATCTTTTCTCTGGGAGCATGACATATAGTCATTTCTCGAATCGACCTTCATTTAGCTTTAAACCTAAACCCTAAAAAGTTTTCCTCTTGAAAGATGGCATTTAATGAGCATAAATGTTCCCAAACGATGAGAACACACCTCCTAAACTCACCCTTCAAGAACTAATGAGACAACTAATTTGGGCACGGATCTAGTGACAAGTATCCACTAAAACCCAAAAGCTTTCCAAATACACTAGGGAGAGCATGCCTAAGAGATTTAACCTAAGGTGAGAAGGTGAGTCAAATACCCTTAAATACATATGAAAAGCATGAGAATATGCAGCTACCAAACCAACACCCGGCCTCCTTCAAGGACGAGGGTTTTAATTTCGGCATCCCTTGATCTGTCATCATCAAGGGTGTTTCGCTACCAAGAAAATGCAAGAAAATGAAGGAGAGGGAGAGAAAATCACAAACTGAAGAAGCGGGAGAGGAAGTCAGGCCAAATTTTATCAATCGGGACGATGAGTGAAAGCTGACATTTACAAGCAAGACTGAAAGCTTATGTGTGTCAGATAAGGAAATTACAAAATGTGCAAATGAACCAAAATTATATCAAGGCAAACTTGTATAAAACCACAAAAGGCTGGGTCAAAAGGCGCCAATTGGGGAGCGTTGTCGCTGGGGCCCCTCAGAGGGTCGCGAAAATTGCAGGTTATGAATTTGCAAAGGCGAACTTTCGCAACCCTGCAAAATTTTCACTGATCCTTCATGCTCTTCAGCATTTTTGCTCCAAATTTCCTCTGGTTCGATCATGCATCTTCGAATTCGGCTTGGGTTCATCGTGTTTGAATCGAATTGAAGATAATGAGGTATTCATTCCGCAAACTACAATAATGGTGCTACAAAATGTGATCGGGCAATAAAGCCAGGACCTCAATGTATCAATTGAGTTATTAAAGTTGATTAGTACACAAAAAGTGCTTAAACCCGCTTATAAATGTGGCTCAAAATAAAGACTATTCGGGTACTAATCACTCTAACCGGTAATAATATCATAAATTCCTTAGCAACGATAAAAAAGAAGGAAGATCATGCAAGCTATATATATGCAAAGGATCGTCTTTTCTCAAAAGTGTGTGTATAAGTGAGGCCCACTCAAAAGATGAAAAACTGGGACATCGCATAATAAAAAACAACTGGAAGAATGAGTGCCATAATCGAGCAAGTTTCAGGCGCGGTTCATTCCAAGGAAATCAACCTAACTTCCACCAAAATCTGCGGTGATCAATTTTACCACGTCGCTGCTACTCCCCCAACCAAACTGATCGCCAATGCCTTATAACGTCGACCAACCCAACAGATCTACCCACTCTTACTCACACTTCTATCAGACAGGCGCACGCCGAAACTCGACTTCACCAAAGTCCGTGGTAATCCGGATGCACCGATGACTCCCAACCAACTAAGGTTTAAAGTAATCGTCAAAAGGATATTTTCACCACTAACTCTATAGGTTTCACCCTGGACTTCGAATGATTTCGAGAATCCAAGACCTACAACTCACTAAACTCCACCCATCCACCCATGTAGCGAGCATTAGGCCTGCGGGTCTCTAACCAATTGGTTTAGGGGCACCAGTTTTTAAAGGTGTTCGCCGTAGACTTCTGACCGTGCTCGTTTCAAGGCAAAGCACCGCGCTTTTCTATTCTCTTTTTCTTTTCTTTTTCTTTGTCTTTTCTTCTTTCAAGACACATCGCCTTCTTTTCTTGGGAACTCTAACCTATTATAGGGTCATTAACTAAGCTAAGGCCGGTTTTGCAAAGCAGGGGGTATGCGCCTTTCTCAAATTCATGGACTTAAAACTGATGCACCGTGTGTGTGGCTAGATAATGGAGGAAGACAGGTTGATTACTGTATTCATAACTGACTAACAACTCAATCATGCATGAAACTATTCTAGCATCGATGGTAGCATACGCTGCTTCAACTTTCAACCATGAGCGCGTAATCACAAAAATATGAGGCAGTGTAAATGATTTGCAAAAGTGTAGAAAAATAGAGTCAGATATATATAAAGGTATATTTCACAAAATTTTCGTTTTTTAAAATTATAGGCAAACAACAGCCTCTAAACATACAAAAAATGGGCTACGAGTGTGTGGTACAAGAAAAACTCCAGAATCACAGAAGGACCCTACTTCCAACACTAACTCTCCTCCCAACCGCAGCCATCATCTCAGTAATGGGGTGTAGGTTAGAAAGTTAGCTGATAAGTGGTACCTCCGGGTGGCTGATGAAGAATCATCTCGCCCGGACAGCCGAGGTGCCTGGGAGTGGCACTGTTGCTACGCGCACATCCGCTGATCCAATGGGCCATAGATAATGATCCTCATTGGGAGGGGTAGTGAGAAGACATGGATAATTAATGGTCTTAGTGGCCATTAATTAGATGGCTCAAAAAAATTATAAAATTTATTTCTGTGAGCGAAACGAAGAGTCAGCAGTGCAAAAAATGTGCGGTGATGATGAACAATGCTCAGTCGCGACCGTAGGTCGTGTAAATTTTTCGTAACTGGGAAATTCCTGTGCAAAATTTTTCTTCTCCTCCCCAAAGACTGAATCACGCAACAACACAAGACCAAAAAATTATTAGAAGATAAGCTAGGAATTTTGAAAAATTTAAGGATACAAAGGAAAATTTAATTTAAACTCAACAACAAACAAAAAATTCCATCAAAATTCGAGTGGTTTCCGTGTTCCTACAGAACCACTCCCGTGGTGTAGCCAAGAGGTTTCATTGGGGTCTAGAGGAGAAGCTCCATGTCATAAAGGTGGTGTGCCAGTCGAAGTTCACTTCTCGCTTCCTTAGCCTGAGGCATCCGCTCCGGTGGTCTAAAGGATGACTGATGCATGAGATTCTTCATTAATCGTTTCTTGTTCTTTTGTTAATTCTTCCTCTAGCTAAGGCGATCGTATTTTCCCCACATTTGCACCACTCAAGCATACTTCATCCGACCGCTTCCCATCCCTACCGACTTATGCCAAGGTTCGTGAAAATGCTGAGCTCGCAGTGGTCATGTTCGAAGGCGAGTCAGACGACTCCATTCGGCGCTTGATTATGGCATTAGACGTGGCCAAAAATGGCCTCCCATGACGGGCACTCGTTAGTGCTCCCTCTGTCACTAGCTCAGATCAAGAACCACGAAATCCACCTGGGATAGTACAATTTATCCACCTTTACTTCAAGACATCCTCAACTATCCTTAGTATTTTCACCATCGAACCGCTAAGGATAGTAAGTGATGTTGGTAGGTCAGCCCCCAAACCTAACCGGCTGTACATCGAGTATGGCAAAGAGGTTGACATCGTCCCGCATCCGGGCCAGTTGCCTTGTCTGGGCGCAAGCTCCCCCAATGTCGACCGAGATGGTGGGGGATCCCGATCTTTGTATTTCAAGGTTTTACATTAAATGATGTGAGTCAGACTTGCTCAGCCGTGAAAGCTCTCTCTTGTCAATGCCCAAATCCTTCATCCCGGTACGTCCTTTAGAAATTTAGCATGGTATTGGCACCTCCGTTGATCATGTCAAGTGTTGATGTTCACCTTACCCGCTTCAAGACTTGGGCATGCCTTCTTGCTTAGAAGCCTTTTCGCCTCTCATGTTTGGGGGAATGCGAGGAGGCATGCTTTTTCTTCATCGAATCCTCTTTTTAATGGAATATATGATCCGCTCCACTCTTTTCTCCGGGTTTCTACAACAGTGCTCAGTAATCGTTGCTCAATTTCCTTACCGTCCTCAAAGTGATAATGGCCTTAACTTCATCCATCTTTGGTGCGCTCACCGCATAACTTAGTTCATGCACTCCCTGTGGATCGCGTTGTCCGAAGGGAATCTCCCTGCTCCAGGGGCCGTCATCGTCACCAGATGGATGATCATGTGGTATCAATTTTTGATCGAGGCTACAAGGAGCCCATCGACTTTTGCTCACTGAGCTTTTTACCTTTCTATTCTCTTTCGATTCATCCGAGCATTAATAGTTTTCGCTTCCTACAAACTCCCTACCACCTTGCTCAAATTCATGATACCGCTTCAATAGGTGACGAGGTTGGTGGCTACCACTATCAGAGGGACCTAGCTACCGTTGTTGCCGGTGCACCTGGGGAACATACGCTGGAGGTTTTGCTTCCGTGGAGAGGTCAGTGGTTCTTCTAGCTCTGAATATAGTGTCGCCATACTGGCATCACCGGTGGCCTATTTCGCCCACAACATTTGCATGCTCGGAATGCACAACCTCAACAGGTAAAATTGACAATGTTTCCCGCATCGTGATTGCACTGGTAAACATGGTCAGGGTCAAGCATAAATGCCTCGGGCCATCAAGCCCGACCCCATGTTGATTTCTATTTAAACATCCTCTAGCTAGGGTGGACACACTTTAGCCTTAGTTCCACTTCCTCCCCAAAGAATACATGCCTCCCTTTGGTTTACTAGTGGCCTTCGTCTATCGGGCTTCGATCTTGGCCATCCCATTCTTTGGGAGGTTTCAAAGAATATATTGAGGAAGCTCCATGGCTTCATCTGATTCTTGTCGAGGAAGTCCCTCCACACATGGTCAAGATGTTTCCAGCAGAAGGGACATTCCATCGTAGAAGTGGTTTACTGCATCCGTGCATCAAAGCCATGGTGTGGGCATGCATTGATGGTTTCAAGATACCTTTCCCAGCATTGGTAAAATTTTTCACTGTCATGAGCTGCAAAGGTGTAGATTTGCCTCTTCAAATTGTTGGTCTTGTGTGCACTAAAGAACTTCTTCAAAAATTCTGCCTACAGCTCTGCCTAGTTCCTGATGGTCCTTGGCCTTAGTGAATTAAGCCAAATTTTAGCTTTTTCTTTGAGGGTCAATGGGAAAGATTTCAACTTCAGCATCTCCATATCAATGGCACCCTCTTTGAAAGTTGTGCAAACTTCCTCAAAATCCCGTATGTGTGTGTATGGATTTTTGTTTTCCATGCCATGAAAAGTCGGGAGCAGGGGAACCAGATAAGGCCTCACTGCCACATCCTCAGCAGGGGGTATAATGCATGAGGGTGCACTCACCCTTGGTGGGTGTATGTGATCCCTCATTGACCTCAGAGGCATGGGCTCCCTTCAACTCCCCTCATAATTCTTCGCCGTTTTCTCGTGGGTTCCCCAACCCGTCTGGTGCAACCCCTGATTTCACACTGTTCAACTGAGCACGGCCTTCAATCCGCCCCAGCGTTTCTCGCCCCACCGCATAGCTACTACGAATACAACACAAACAAGAAACCAAAAAAAACAAGGCTACCCAAAGGGTTAAAATTAGATAAAATCAAAACAGGGGAAAAACAAATCAAGACAAAGAAAATTTTCAACTCCCCTCGCAGTTGAACTCCGCAAGTAGGAAAAATCGTAAAATAAAAAAAGAAATTAGAATTCACCAATACTGCGGATGTGAATCACAAGTTCATAGCTTCTTCACCAGGCACCATCCCCTAAGAACGACGCCATTCGATTCGCAGCCGCGTTCGGAATCAACAAAATTTATATCCCACGATTCCTACTAATGACGAAGAAAGCTTATCATGAAGATAGCGGCTCTAGGGTCTAACACTGGGACGGGTTTTCGCGAGAAAAGAGTTGCAAAGGTATTGAAAATGGTGTTGCTAGGATTTTAAGGGTTTGTGAAAAGCAAGGTGGGTGAATGGTTGAAAACTGAAATAACTTGAAGTAAAAAGTTAAAGAGACTCTTGAAATCTCTGCCACCGGGCTAGGTTCTAAGTTAACCGACATGTCCCTCGAATCTTTTTGCAGCCAGGAGCATGACATATAGTCATTTCCCGAACCCGATCTTTTATTTAGCTTTAAAACCTAAAACCCAAAAGTTTTCCTCTTGAAAGATACATTTGAATGAAAGATAAATGCTCCCAAACGATGAGAACACACCCTCCTAAACCTACCATTCAAGAACTAATAGAGATAACTAACTGGCATCAAGTGATCTAGTGATAAGTATCCACCGAACCCAAAAGCTTACAACACACGTTAGGAGAGCATGCTCTAAGAGATTTAACCTACAGGAGAAGCAGAACACAAATAATCTCTTAAATACATACATGAAAAGCATGAGAACATGCAAATTTGGCTCAAAAACCAACACCTAAGGGCCTTCCTTCATACGAGGTTTAAGCCGCAGATCCCTGATTTGTCATTATCAAGGGGTGTTTGGCTACCAAGAAAATGCAAAAAAATGAAGGAGAGGGAGAGAAAATCACAAACCAAATAGAGGGAGAGGAAGCTTCGCGTGTCAAATTTTATCGACCGAACATGGAGTGAAAGTTGATTGATTTATACAAGACCGAGTTTATGGGAGTGGTGCTCGTATAGCGAAACCATAAAATGTGCAAATGAACCAAAATACATCATGGCAAACTTGTATAAAAACCATAAAAGGTCAAAAGGCCAACAGTGGAGTAAGACGCAAATTTCAGAATCTCATGAATTTGCAGTTGCGAACTTTCGCAACCCCGTAAAATTTCACCGATCCTTCTCGCTTCTTCAAGATTTTCTACCAAATTTTAGTTCTGATTTATATCTTCACCATCTCGAAGTTCATTGTGTTGAATCAATTGAACATACTGAGGTATTTGTCCCCAAAACCGCACAATATACTATAAAAATGCGGATCGAGTAAAGTCGGACCTCAATGTACTAATTGAAGAGAAGTCTATTTAGTACACAAAAGTGCTGGGGTAAAACCGCTGGCAAATTGGTACTCAACAAGACTATTTAGGTAATTAATCAATCGCTCAGTAACCATCTACCACGCCGACTTCACAAATTCCAGACATTGAACACGTTTTGAACTGCAGCAAAACGTGAAAACCGCCTTATGAAAGACATGTGATGACAAATTCACCACTACATGTACCCATGTGACATGTGTTGCATAATTGTAGAGGATGAGCATTTGAACTGACTTTGGGATGTTAGTTTTAATATCAAAATCCACACAAAGATATGGATTTTAATTTTGAAAGCTAAATTTAATAAAAGACAAAAGACGAACATTTTTCTTCTTCCACCGGAAGAATAAACGTGCAAGAGAGGGGGCAGCAAACATGCATGGTCGCCGCTTGTAGAGAGAGTAGCCTACTTCTCTCTTAAATTTCCCGCCGTCGACGCCTGGTCGGTCGAGCCAAGAAGTGTAAAGCTGTTCTACTCGCGAGGGCTACTCAGACACCGATTTGTGGGAGGTGTGCTTCGACAACTCCAAGATGTGGGCCTTCTCCTACTAGGTTATCTTCGCTTTAAGAGTCGGTTAATGGCTCGTTCATTTCGAGGTCGTGAGGGCCGTTGGATCGTCCAAAACTGGGATCCACCATGGGAATATATGTGGAACCCTGCTTTCGACGCTTAGTGGGCTCAAAGTTGGTGGTTGTGTGACACCCTTATGCACAAATTATGGTTTGGGTGTTTTTTGGGCCTCGAATGGTTATGGATTTTTGCTCACAAAGTGGAACCGATGTTATGAGTGGGTCAGCCTACCTGACAAACATCGCTTCTGCAGGACCGCAAAATAGTCCCTATTGGCTTGGTTAGGCCTAAATGTTTCATGTGTGTTGTAAGCAAATATTGTTTGAATCAATGGTTTGAATTGTGTGAGAAATAATATGTTAATGCATGTAATTAAATGTGTTAACATGATGTAGAATTATATACAAATATAATTGTGTGTAAGCCATTGAAATGAATCTAATTAGCTTCATTTGAGCTAATTTTGATGTTATCGATGTGAATTAACAACATGGGCATAAAATTTTGTTAATATATGCAAGTGATATATTGGCATGTGTGGTTTGGAAATGGCATAATGCATTTCATATGCACTAGGGCAACCTAGAAAATTAGGTGTGAGTGCATGTCATGAAAGAAATGAAAATGAGGTTTTTCTCGCATTGTCTTAGGCATGCGTGAGAGCCAAAGCAGGACTAGAGACTGGGATTGGGTATGCAGACATTCAAGTAGAATCATGTATTTAATTGAGGCGTGTTTATGTTGGATCATTGCATGTGCACTTAGGCAGAGTAACCCATGGTGGAGATTTTCACTCATCAAGTATTGCTCACCCGCTGGTGGATCATTATTTCGTGTAATGTGGACTAAGTTTCAAAGACTCGCGCTCTTGTAGCCGATTTTTAAGAAAGCCAAGCCATACATGTTTCGTATTCGTTTTGTAGAACATGTATTAAAACTTTAAATTTTGATATATGTTTTGGTTAAGAGTATTGTAATAACTCTTGAACTATTGGTAAATAGTTGATGTAATTTTGTGAGTATTAATGCATGGGCCCAAGTGGCCATTTTACTCATTTTTATCCGTATGTGCACTCTGCGGTGGTCTTGTATAATATCGGATTGTGTTGTACCCTCGTAGAGCTCCCCTGCATTAAAAGGAGACCCGCCTGATTTTCGGCGAGGAAGTTTCCAAGCTACCCGACATCCATGAATATTTCGCGGGCTGACGGGTTGTCAACGGACCCCTGGGAAATGGGGCGTCACATCAAATGAGCTTGGAAGGGGAAGCCCGAAAGCTGCAAAGTTTTCGATTCTGAATACATTGATCACATCCTTCGCATCTGACAGCCGCTTATAATCTTCCCGTTTCGGTGGGCCTTCTCGCGATATTTTCACGCATTAACAGCGAGAACAGAAAGCGTGAGTAGCAAATTTTTCGCCTCGTTAGCTTGCTCCATTCTTTGAACAACTGCTCAACCGCCTCCTTCTAAGTTCTCAGTTTTTTTTTTTTAATACACTCTAGTTTCACAGGTAAACCTGGTCTCACTAGGACTCGAACTCTGATATGTTTAGTATGAAACATGCCATGGAAAGGATGATTTGAAGTGAAAATGTGTAAAAATGCTGGATGTGAGTTGTTATTTAATGAATGGCAAAGCATCAGAGCATATGCTGGACATAACAACTTATTACCTAATCGTAGTATATGTTACTGTTAGAGAAAATAATTGACTTTCGTGTATAGGTACTACTTAACTAACTATAGGTACTACCCTAATTGTAGGTACTATCTTAACCAATTATTTAAGGTAGTACCTAAAGTGATTAAGATAGTACCTTTACATGAAAGCCAATTATTTTTCTTTGATGTGTTTTGAACCATGTACTTCATGTTCTCCGTACTTTTATTACCTTTATTTCTAGAGGATGATTTGGAAGTGAAACATTAATGTGAAATGTAGCATGTTATTATGTTAGAAGAAAATAATTTTGACTTTTCAAGTATAGGTACTACTTAATCTATCCATGTGTACTATCTTAACCAATTATTTAAGGTAGCACCCCAAAGTGATTAAGATAAGTATCTTTACATGAAAGCCACTATTTTTCTTTTTGAGGTTTTGAACTATGTACTTTATGTTCTTCATACTTTTATTAAGTTTTTATTTAAAGGATGATTTGAAGTGAAATGACACTGAAAATGTAGCATATGTTAATATGTTAGAAAAAAATAATTAACTTTCAAGTATAGGTACTACTTAACTAACTGTAGGTATTATCTTAACCAATTATTTAAGATAGTACCTAAAGAGATTAAGGTAGTACCTCTACATGGCCATGAAAGGGTGATTTGGAAGTGAAAAAGTGTAAAAATGTTGACAGGAGTTGCTATTGGGGCTGGATGGCAAAGCATTGTAGCATATGTTAACATAGCAAGTTATTACCTAACTGGAATACGTATTAGATTGGCTTCGTTATAGTCGCTAATCTTCAAGTTAAAGTGAGTTATCTTATCCCTATTTGTCTCCTTATTTTCAATGCTATTTGTAGTTATACATGTATAGAAAGTATGTAGAGGAATTGTATATAGCTAGACCATGTTTGCTTATGCGAAAATTTTGTCCGATTATGGTATGTGGCCCGTATTGAGAGTGAAAAGGGGTAGGCAAGTGTCGAAGCGGAGTCACAATACTGCCCTTCATGAATATCCTCTTTTGTTTGGTGTGGAGGGGTTGGAGACTTTGTTCTCACGGTACGGTATGGTATGTTTAGGTAGTTAGGGTATTTTGTACTTGATCATATACATGGTTATTATAAATACCCTATTATGTATCCCTATTTTCAATGATAGCGAAAGTTTGAGTCGCCGTCTGGCCGACGTAGGCACACTGTCAAACCATGCAAATCTTGTGTGTTTTTCGTGTTTTCCTTCTTTATTTCTAGCTTATCACTATTGTCAGAATTCAATCACAACATGTCCATTCAATAAAATTTATGTGATATAATTTATGTTCTTAGAACTAAAATAGTTGATATTTAATAATGAGTGATCCCTTCTTTCCTTATTTTCAACAATGAAACCGAAATAATAGGTTAGGGGTGTGGGGCTATACCCGTATACCTGTGATGGTATGTTTATGGTATAGGGTGTTTGTAATTTATCACATACGTGGTTATTATAAATACCCTACTATGTATCCCTATTTCAATGATAGTGAAATTTGAGTCGCTTCTCGTGGATTTAGGCACACTCAAGAACCATGAAAAATCTTGCGGTGTTCCTTTGTGTTTTCTTTTCTAATTTATCACCATTGTCAGCATTTAATCACAACATGTCCATTCAATAAAATTTATATGATATCATTTATGTTCTGTAACTAAAATAATTGATATTTAATGAGTGATCCTTCTTTCCTTATTTTCAACAATGAAATCAAATAATAGGGTCGGGGCGTTGACTTACCTCGCAGATCGTATGGTATGTTCAAGGTTTGTGGGTATTTTTGTAATTTTGTCATATAAAGGGTTATTATAAATATCCTACTATGTATCCCTATTTCAATGATAAGTGAAAGTTTGAGAGGTCGTTCCTATACATGCAGTACGTAGCTAAACCATGTAATCCTGTGTTCTTCGTGTTTTCTTTCTCTGATTTCTGTCGCTATTGCTGCACGAATCACAACATGTCCATTCAATATAATTTATGTTCTTAAAACTAAAATAGTTGATATTTAATAATGAGTGATCCCTTCTTTCCTTATTTTCAACAATGAAACCAAAATAATAGGTTAGGGGTGCGGGGCTTTTAAGGTATAGGGGTATTTTTGTAATTTGGTCATATATAGGGTTATTATAAATACCCTACTATGTATCCCTATTTCAATGATAGTGAAAGTTTGAGTCATTGTTCCTATAGATGTAGCATAGAGTCAGAACCACGTAAATCATGTGTTAAATGTCAGTGTTATGTTTTCTTTCTCTGCTTTGATCGCTTATCACGCATCGAATCACAACATGTCCATTCAATAAAATTTATATGATATCATTTATGTTCTTTGAACTAAAATAATTGATATTTAATAATGAGTGATCCATTCTTTCCTTATTTTCAACAATGAAACCGAAATAATAGGTTAGGGTGCGGGGCCTTACCCTCGCGGTACGGTATGGTATGTTCAGGGTATAGGGGTATTTTTGAAATTTGGTCATGTACATGATTATTATAGATACCCTACTATGTTTCCCTATTTCAATGATAGTGAAAGTTTGAGTCGTCGTTCCTATGGATGTAGGCATATTGTCGAACCATGCAAATCTTATGTGTTCTTCATGTTTTATTTCTCTGATTTCTATAACTATTGTTGTACGAATCACAACATGTCCATTCAATAAAATTTATATGATATCATCGTTAAGTTTAAACAATGACTTCCTTTTTAACCTAAGGCCGCGGTTACTAATTGTGACTATGGTTGAAATATGAAGTCACAGTTCGGAACTGTGGCTTTGGTTCAAAAACTAAAACCGTAATTAGTAACTTCATCTTTAGTTTAAAAATGAAGCTGCAACCACCAACTGCGGTTTCAACAATGATTTTTTATATCAAATGGAGTCCCTCCAGAGTGCAGACTAACATAGGAGGACCTAAATTGAAAATAAGTTTAAAGGATAGGTGAAGATCAATATTTAGTTTAAAAAGTGGTTGCTTTGAAACATAACTCTCTTTTATGCTCTTAGAACTAAAATATTGTGACGTCCTAAACCCGAGGGTCCGTTGATAATCCGTCAACTCGCGGAATACATGTAGCCATTGAGTGTCTCAATGCCATAAAATGAATGTCTCTCTACCCGAGACTCAAACATGAGTAAAAATGGCCATGTCGGGCCCATACATCCATACTCACCAAAATATAACCAACTATATTACAATAGTTTCCCCTGTGGAGTTAATACATTCCTATACAAACATGTATCAATCGAATGTTTCATACATGTTTTACAAAAATATATAATCAAGTCACATGTCGGCCTTTCTTCAAAAGCGGTCCCAAGAGCGTCGTCTCCCGAATACCCATGTACCCCAAAAGTGGATCCCACGACGTGGTGAGCAAGGCCCAATAGGTTGAATTCTCCTACGAGGGCTACTCCCCACCTAAAATGCACATGCAATGGCACATCACAACATCCACATTCCATACAATTTACAATTCATACATGAACATCGCCATCATGCATGAAATATTTCCATGCTCCATACCGAGTCACTCACTCGACTCCTCACACATGCCTATGCCAAGTGTGGCACCGTCAACTGTAATGCCAATGACATCCATACCAAGCCTTGTCACCACCAACACCCATTGCAATTTGCTAATGGATAACCAATCCTAAGTCAATCCCGACTCCTATTACTCAACTCTATGTCTAAGTGATAAACATGACCGTGTGTTTTCTTTAGGCAACGTAACTTTTCACCACACGTAGCCCTTACACCCATATAGAACTTTCCGGATGATACCGCGGGTCTCTCACACCGGACAGAACTTTTCGAATACACCGCTGGTTTCTCACACCCACTGCATAAAACTTTTTTTGATAACACCGCGAGTCTCTTACAACCAAATTCTAGGCTTTTCACCTGAGGGGATTAACGGCCCCCATCTTGCTCCACCCAACACACATTAATTATTATTTCACTTTGTGATTTGAACCATGAGTCGTTTGTTCGACGTCGTCCAAAATACGAGCTCATCACACATTTACCAAGAATGGTGAACAACCATACCGTGCACCCACACCCGACTCGACGTGATGTAACCGTGCACATGAATGCAATCATGTCAATTCATATATTCAATTCTAATGATTCTTACACAATTATATTCCATATAATTCAAACATCATGTTAACACATCAAATTAGCATGCATTAACAATTCTCATTCTTCACAAATAAATATCGCCACTACTCATTTCAACTAACAACATGCAAAGAATTACACACGGGATCTAATTCAGTCCAAAATAAATCTCTGACTATGCAAAACAGCCTCATATCCAACATGGACCGTCCAAAGATAGCCCTCTATCAAACCTTCTGGGCCCCACTTCCTTGGAACCTGAACGTACGGCCGACCCTACCATAACTCCAAACAAACCATTTCATAAGCTTTCTAACAAGAAATATACAATTAGGAAGAAGACTTCTACCTCCTGGAAGCTCCTGGAACCCACACACGGCATCAGCGTAGCTCTCAGAAATGTGGACGCATCAACTTTGCCTCTCGTCTCACTCCGACCTCGACGGACCGATCGTCGGAAAATCTAGGAGCAGAAGCCGGCAGCCTTCACACTAAAAGCTCTCTTTCTCCCTATCTCTTCGGTTTCCTCTCCTTCTTTCTCCCCAACCACTTCATGTCAAGATAGGGCCTGCTATAACGCCATTCCTCCTACGCCACACGCCCAACTTATTGCCCTTAGATTACCCTTATCCACTTTATCCTTAATAATGCGATTTCTTTCACTCACGTACACACATGTCCACACGGCCCCTACTTGAGTTTCCTCATTATTTGACTTCGCTTTCACACACGTACTTCACGCAGCAACTCAACACCTGCCACATGTCACGTGTCACTCTCGATGCCTTGAAAAACGGAAAATTCCGACTGTCTTGGAATTTGACGTGATAGTTAGATTTCACGAGACGATTCCAACAGTGAAGTCCGTTTTGTCATCAAAGATCTAGAAAAATTCATGATTTTGACCGAAATTACCATTTTACCCTTTTTCAGAAAATTTGAATTATCTGACGAAATGATATACCCAATAAGACCTAATCCCATGGTTAAGAACTCCGACTCTGCATGTAAGGGCTCCAGGATCGAGTTCTGATAAGGACGTATTTGTGAGCAACAAAATACTATATTGTAATGTAAAGTCGAATAGATGTAAAAAAAAAAAAAAAACTAAAATAGTCTATGATTCACATATGTTGTGGCATGGCTCATATCGAGGTCGAAGTACTGGGCGATATATTTAGGTGATAAGAGTATTTTTTTAATTTAATACATTCAGGTTATTATAACATCCTCTTATGTAACCCCATTTCGAATATAACAAGCTTACCATCGTTCTGACGTAGTTAATAATCACGAACCACGAAATCTATGTGTTTTCTTTAGTCCGATTTTATCATCTTTGTTTCACGAATCACAACAATGTATCATATAATATTTAATTTTCCATTAGTTACTATAATTGATTAAAATGTGAGTTGTTTATTCACTAAACTATATTTTCTTGCCATGTGGGGTGTTCGATTGGAATGTTGATTGAACTTTTCTTCAAACTGTTGTCCTTTTATAATCACCTATAATAGATCGGGAAAACAAGTACTTTTGATCTTTTCTTTTTTGTTATTTTTTTTAAGGCTTCGTCAACCCTGAAGTATTATGAAAGAAAAAATACTAAAGAAAGTTATTTTTCTCATGTTTGGTTTCACAGGAAAATATAAAGAAAAATCAAATTTTCAAAATTTTACATATTTTTAAATTTCTTAAAATGATTTTGAATAAACATATAGAATTAATTATTAAGTTTAAACTCATTTTTTATTTTCCTCCCAATTTTCTTTCCTTACTCGTTCCAAACTAGACAACCCAAATGTATGGAATTGCAGTTTACATATCGACATTTTGTAGATATCGACCGAAAAGTATTAGGGAAAGAAAAACTAAAAATGATTTTTTTTTCATGTTTGGTTTTTGATCAGAAAATATAAAAGAAAATCAAAATTCTTCTCAAAATTTTTACATATTTTTAAATTTCTTAAAATGAGTTTAAATAAAATATATAATTAATTATTAAATTTAAACTTTTTTTTTTTTCTCCCTATTTTCTTTCTTAATACTTTTTAGTTCCAAACGAAGCATAAATATATGGAATTGTGGAAACTTATATATCAACATTTTCGTTGTATCCTTAATCATATTCGCATAAACAAATGGAAAGTAAAAGAAATCTCAGATGTTGAGGGTAGTACACAACATGATGCTTGAGACATCAAATTATTGTTTTTTTTTTTTGTTAAAAAAATATTGGCCCTATTTGATTTAGGGTTTCATTTTTGGTCAATCCTAAAGTGAAGCTTGGAACTTTTAGTTTACCAAAAGGATGTAATTGAATTTACATACATATTACATAGATACATATATATAGTTAAAGACATTAGAAAGAGTTTCGTTTTGAACTGATGAAGAATTCGATATTTTATCTTAATAGAGGAGGGTATGGAGGAACATTTTAGACCCAATTAAATATTCAGGTGATCGGGCTCAGAGATTTTGGATCTGTGGACGAGGACCTAGCTCGAATATATCCTACTCGCTCTCGACTAAATACTCCAAATAAATACATAATATGTATTTATTTAATTTTAAACCCTAAAGGTAAATCAAGCGCAATGTGAAAATAATTTATTCATCAAATCACATTACAATAATTCAAATTATTTTAAATGTTTATGATTTTCTAAAACACCATTTCATGGGTATCATTAGCTCGTATTTGCATAAACAAGTGGCTCTATTGGCCCTATTAATTTTTTAGTACTACTTATTTCAAAATAATATGAACAAGGAAGACTTAGATTTTTTTCTAAAAGACAATTATAGATAATAAGAATAATTTTTCAAACAATAATTTTATTGCAATATTATGCTAAAACATGAACCAAACAATACTTTAGTCTCAAACTTATATACAACAAAATCCTGCATTTTTTTCCACAAATTTCTAGCAATTTAATAAAAAAACGCTTCAACAATCAAAATGGAGTAAGATATGGTGATTCGAGTGGGATCTGACAATAAATTTGGCCCATTCCCGGTTTTTCCAAGCCAAAAACATAGCAGCCCAACTCAACCCTAAATTTGGGCTGGTCGGGCCAAATTGCCTTATAAAGCCAAAAAAAAATGATGGGCGGATCAAATCAAATTTGGTCGATTTTTTCGGGCTAATAAACTAACAGTCTAACCCGACCCTAATTTCGAGTGGACAAGGCTTACCTAGCTAGATTTGCGAAAAGTTTAATCACAATGGGTATAGATTCAATCATTTTTATTAGTTAAAGTTGATATTCATACTACTCTTGTCTATGTTACAACTACAATGAAAAGTTAATGTTGAAACGTGAATTATCGGACTCGTTGAGCTGCTTTAAAAACTATTTTGAAAAATATTTTGAAAACACAAAGAACACTATTTTAGTGTTTTCTGAAAACTGTTATTGTTATCTAAATTTGTTTTCAGATTTTTATGTTTTCATAATAGAACAAAAAATTTGAGAATTGAACGTATTCTTCCTATTCTCCCTGTTTTCTTTTTTCTCATAAAACAGTTTTAAAAAACAAGAACCAAACAGATTTTGTGACACCCCCAACAGTTTTAAACCCATGACTACGGCAGCCCCCAACACCGAAAAATGTGACGCCCTAAAATCGAAGGTTTCGCTGACAACCCGTCAACTCACATGGACACTCGCGATGTCTGGTGAACTCCAACACCACTACGTATAATCGTGCGTAGCCTCCTTTCAGACAAGTGGTGCTCTACCCAAATACAACCTGTCCCAAATAGTTTACAATGACCACACCGGATCCACATGCGAGTAAAATAATTGCCACTTGGGCCCATGCATCAATACTCACAAAATACATCAACTATATTACCATAGTTCAAGAGTTAATAAATCACTCTTAATTCAACATATATTAAAATGTACAATTTCTAATATATGTTATACAAAAGTGTCTACCAAAGCCACAAACCCTGCTTCTTTCTAAATGCGTACTCTAACGAGCCGTCCCCCTGCACACTCCCTGCACCCGAAAATGCTGGATCCCTCAACAGGTGAGCGGCGTCTGGGCAGTGATACTCACACAGTTACTCCCCACCTGCGCACATGTCATACAAACAATCACACTGCCAAAATGTTAATGATCCTACTAACGTCTACATGCCCAATCCCATGTCTCGAGTCCTAACTCAATTCCTCACATGCGTCTAAGCCAAATGCTAGGTAAATCACGCTTTCAAACAAAAAGTTTTTCGTTTCGAAAAACTTACTAACAGATTCCCAGAATATATCGACTACCATTCGAGGCGAATTTGTTGGATAATCCTCCGAAACACCCACAACCTCCGACAAATAATCATTGACACTCTAACATAATTCTGAACCTTCCGGTCGAAATTCCTTTCACAAACATATTTCCTTTTCTTTCATTTTTGTGTCATGCACTCACTCCTAATATTCTGCGCGCCCCAAATAAGATAGCTTAACGACATACAATCCCACAATATTCATGCTAATATATAAAACACGTATATTTGAACATAATTAATTCACACACCATGTTATTAAATTCACATCAATAACACCAAAATTGGGCTCACATCAAGCAATTAACAATTACAAGCAATTCATTTTAGTCCTCAACAACACAAAATCACACCAAAAATCACACACTATTCACGTGAATGCTGAAACCCCTGGCTGCACTGCTCACTCGCCACACAATTAGAGATTTCACCTGCCTCAAAGCTTTTGAGATCGACATCAACGGCCCTTCAGCCTCAACAAATCCCTATCCATAAACCACTCTAAATTAAAGACAAACCAAGAGAAAAGATCCCTACTTCTCGAGTCAGTTTAACTCCACAAAATCTGCCCATGCAGAGTCCTCACCGCTTAGAATGCCTTTACTGGGCCCGGCGAACCGGGACGGTCCGAATCCAAGAAGAATCTGCAGGTAAGAGTTTCTCTCTCTCTAAACCAAAACGATCACTGCACGATTTGGTCTCTTTCAGACGTTTTCTTTCTTCAAATTGAAGAAGAAAACTATTCACGTTGTCTTTATTCAATTAACATTTCCAAAATTCTTCCATGCCCCTTCATTCGATTGACACTTCGGCTAATCTGGGAGCCATTCATTTCATCCTCTCACTAATCACGCAACACGCTATTGGCCATAGCATACGTAAAGAGCGCACTTTTTTCACATCACATGCCTCTCTCAAAAACGCGACTAAGACCGACACTGCAGATTCAAAAACGGAAATTCGCATTGTTCGAAATTCCGACGTAAATTCGACGCGCAGCCTGGGATTCATGAGACGATTCCACCCGCTAAGTCCGTTTCATCATCCGAGATCTATAAAAATTTCTGATTTTTACCGAAATAACCATTTTACCCTCTTTTTTTTTAAAATTTGAATTTTTCTGCTATATATATATATATATATATATATTACTAATTTTACTGGCCTGCATAACAACCTGAAACCAAAAACCAACCTCAAAATCCGCCATGAACAACCAAAACCCGTCAATTAAAGTCTAATATGCATTTTCCAACAATTCGAACCAAAATCGCCGTGATACGCCAAAACCTTATCCCGGGACTGCTCGAAAATGTCTCAATGCCGAAACCTCTGGGCCCCATGGTCTGATTCGACTCCATTGACCCGCCATTTACTACTTTAACAAAAAAGAACCCGAGTAAGAGAAACCCCTATCTCTCGAGTCAGAACACCGAATCATTCGCTTCGCATCACCAGAGTCTTCGTAATATACCAACTTTAATTTCTGCCATCGAACTCCTAATTATCTAAACATTTAAAAAATTTGGACAACTTCCCCTTTTTTTTTCTTTTTTCTTCTTCTTTCACGTATCCTTTGCTCCTCCTTTCTCCTCCTTTATTATTTAATACCCCTCCCACATATTTTTTTTCCAATTTCTCCTTTTCCATTTTTCTTCTCTTTATCCTCTTTTCTTCTTTCTTGTTTGTTCCATTCCCTTTCTCTTTTCATTTTCTTTCACTTTTTTCTCTCTCATTTCTCCCTGAAACACATCGACCACAAGAAGCTTAACTTCCTTCTCATTGCCCTACGCCATTCAGGCGCCATTGCTTTTCCTTCATTTTTCCTTTATTTTCTTTTTATTCTATTTATTGCATCATATGAGATGTGCATTAACACGAGCCACGATTTCACTTCCACCACACGCGATTACTACGTGTCACCCATTGGTATCGTCAATACGGCATCACACGATCATACCCATGCGCGCGACCCCTACGCCTTAAAAACGCTAAATCTAACGCCTTCTGAATCCGACGAAATTCGACAGGTGAATAGATTACTATATGATTACAACTACAAGTCTCATTTACATCCCAGATCTGTGAAAATTTCCAGTTTTAGCCTATACTATTCTCGACAAAATTACCGCTACTTTTCGTAAAAAACAGTCTTTCTGGCTTACATAATCTAAATAAGAAAATTTCTCTATCTTATGTAGCTTCACGTAAACTCAAGATTTTTGACATCGACGCCAGAATTATGGCGCGCTTTGATCAATCCTTACATTTTGCTCATAAAACCTACGATCCGATTTCCATAGATCTTAAAAAAAAACGAAGAGAAGAAAAAAAATATATATTTTTCACTCTCTATCCTCTCCTTTACACTCCATTGCAAGTCTCCTCCTTCCTCCCCTTTTTGACTTTCCTTTTTTTTCTTTTTCTTTTTTATCCTTTATTTTCCTTTATTTATTTATTCTTATTTTATCTTTCCCATTATTTACTTTACTTAGACACTTGATTTAATGCGCTTTAATCATTCACATAGCACACCATATGTCACGCCAACGCTGGCTGGCTCCAACACCCAATAACTCAAAAAACGTAAAATTCTGACTATCTCATAATCCGACGAAATTCGATGCGCATCAGATTACGAGATAAATTCACCAGAAAACTGCTTTCGTCATCCGCATCTTAAAATTTTCTGCTTTCTAATCGAAATTACCATTTTACCTTTTTCAAAAAATTGACTTTTTTCTAAATTTTTACGCTCGTTTTTTAGTGCTAAAAACATAAAGAAACACAAAAACATTAAACTACATCATGAATAGCTAATTTTTAACGTTTTTAAAAACTATTTTTAAGAATAGTTTTCAAAAATAGGAATAAGAAATATTCTAATATTTTTACACAATGTTATTATCATTCTAAGAGAAAAAAGGAAAAAAAATCATTGATAATTTGGAATCAATTACAAACATAGGTATATAGGACCGTCGGGTTCTTATTTTTGAAAACAGCTCTTAAAAATAGTTTTTGAAACCATAAAAATATCAAATTTGTATTTTTAGAAAATTATTCTTATTATCTGAATTTAATATTTTTTATATTTTTTATGTTCTTTAAAATTAAATTAAATTAGGGTTCGAATGTGTTTTTTTTATTTTCCTTTTTCTCAAAAATAATTTTTAAAAACAATAATCAAACCCCCCGAATTATTGTTTTGTTTTTGGTTTTTAAATTGGGAAAAAAATCTTAAAAGTTAAAAGTTTAAACAGTACTAATTTATAGTTATTTAGAAAGGTTTTTATTATTAAAAATTTGTGGTGATTGTAATGCTTTCTTTTTATTTTAAAACACTATTATCTGACATTATTAATTATTTGTTAATTTTCTTCTCATCCTTTACTCATTTGACTATATAAAGGTTTTTTATTTTTAAAAAATTTGTCGATTGTACTTTTATTTTTATTTTAAAACACTTTAATTCCGACATCATCAATTATTTTGTTGACTTTCTTTCTCCTACTTTACGAATGTTTGTCATGTAACTATATAATAAATTATCAAATAAAAGTTACTATTTTCTTTGCTAGCTATTTAAATAATCTATATAATAAAATTTAAGAAATTGAGATATGATTAGAAATATTTAGTTAAAAGATATCATAATCTAATATTTATATTTTCTTAAAATAATATATTTTGGAAAAATACATTTTTACATTTTATGTATTTATATTGTTTATTAAAAGATAGTTTTTCAAGAATGTAAGAAATGTATTTTGGTCAAAATCATACCAACAATTGATGAAAGATTAAATTACCAAAATTGTGTTTTGAGTTTAGTGTCAAAGTAATTATTTTTTATAAAAAAATTACATAAGTAACCTTCTTTTCAAAATAATCACTAAATTAGTTTTTCATATATTTTAAAAACTGCAATCATTAAATATGGTTTTACAAATTACCTTAAAACAGTATTTATTAATTGTAGTTTTTAAGGTTAATTTTAAAATACTATTTTAAGGTTAATTTTTTCAAACCGAATGTAGTTTTAAGGTAATTTTTAAAACAATTAATGAGGTTTTTGAAACACGTGAAAGATAATTTTGGTCATTATTTTGAAAAAAAAAATTATTATACATTTTATTTTGTAAAAAATGAATTATTTTGATAATAGACTCTTTTTAAATCTTTAGTCAAACCAAATAGAACATGATTATTAAAAATATTTGGATAAAAGATATTAAATAATACAAAATTTGTGTATCTAAAATATACCATATTTGTTCTTGAGAACTATTATGTTTGGACCAAAATATCATTTTTTATTTTATGTATTTACATTATTTCTTAAGATATGTGATTACTTTTACACGAAAATAAGAAAATAAGAAGGGTATTTTTATCAAAATTATACTAATAATTAATAGAAGGTCAAATTTCCGGAATTGGATTTTGGAAAGTTTTTTAATCAAATCACCATTTTTTTTTAATATTCTTTCATATTTGGCAATACTATTAAAGATATTTAAAAAAAAATTTTATATATATATATTTTTTTTAGAAAAATTATATTTTACCAATTCTTAAAGATCAGAACACACATCACCCTAATCCTGCGAAATGACAGCCAAACACATGGTGGCAATGTAATTTTCCCGGAAAACAAACAGACAAATAACATTAAATACCCTCATTTATTAACGTGACGTAAGCAATGACATTGAGAATAAAAAGTAAAAATAAAAAGGGAAAGGATAGAGAAAATAATCACGTCTAGTCGTACTTTGTCCCACGGAATTCAACTCGACGAAGTATTTAATTTTCATGTCATTCTCAATCATTTTTATTTACTTATTTAATAATTTATTTATTTCTTTTCTCTAGGTTTCTCGCGATCCAAACAAAGAAAAAGACAGCTAATCCCAAAAGTGGGGAGTCACTTGTAAGTTCTTCATCTTACTTTCTTTGTTTTTTTGTTCTTTCTTCTCATATTTCTTATAATATAAAATGAATAATTGTAAATAAAAAAAAATAGATATTGGAAAAACAACTAAATACTTAATCATTTAGGGTTTGTTTGATTTTTGTCTTAAAAACTGTTTTTCTTTCTAAAAAATTAAAGTGAATAAAAAATAAAAAGAAAACAATGCCGATACCTATTTTTTTCTCTCGTAGATACAAAAAATACTAAGTTCTAAGAAGAATAATAATTTAAAAAAAAACATTGAAATAATGTTGTTTGTGTTTTCAACTACTATAACCAAACAGACCCTTACTTTTATGATTTTTGTTTGATAATCATAATTGTTCTTAAAGTAAAGCATGATTGAGTCTAGTGAGTAGGGTCGGCTATGATTTTTGTTTTTTCATCGATATGTCAAAATGTGAGGAAAAGTCATATCTTTGGACTTTTTTTTTTTTTTTGACATTGAATGTGTTTTTTATTTATTTATTTTAATCACAATAAACTAATTATGAAAGCCAATTTTTTTACTCAGGATATATTTATACTACTAATCCATTTTTACACTTAAAAATTATTATCTGTTTAAAACATTTAATTGTTCAACAAATAAGATGAAGAGACCCATAAAGATTTAATCTGCATCAAGTAATTGTGGACGAATATATGAGTGGGGCTGCTCCCTGCCAGCCGGTAATATTACGATTAATATAAAAGTCGAAATTAATTATACGTTAAAAATAAAATAAGAGAGTTATCAAACAAAAGCTAAGATTATTTTTAACACTTTAAAAAAATCACGATAAGATTCGGGAAGTTGTGGGCAAAAATACGGTAGACATAGATTCATGATTTAAAAATATTCACGATGAATCAAATATTTCAAAATTTATGATTTATTTAAAAAACCCAAATTTTTAAATCTGACCATTCATTAATTTTGGCTTGATTTGATAAAACACCTATGTTGTTTTATTATAAATAATCTTTATATTATGGATAATATAAATATATAACGTATAAAAAGGGTATTTTTGTTCAAAAAAAAACACTAGAGTGATTAGATTCACAAATTCAAGATTATCGTTGTCATTTAACCAAATATTTTAAAAAAAAATCTTATGGGACAGACATTTAAAAGACTGAGATATGGGGAATGGGTAGCAACAGAGAAAACATAAACATATATAGAGAGAGATTAAAGTAGAGAGACAGAACAGAAGACAAGATTTTGAATCCACCATTGTTGTAGGGGAGAGAGCTGTGTTATTGTATGGCGGCTGAGATGGAGGAGGAGATGAAGAAAGAAGGCTGCTGATAAAGCAGGAGGAAGAACCAGAAGAAGGAGGAGGAGGCAGGCGCCGGAAGGATTGACGGAGAAGAGCATAAGAGAAAGAGCAGCCGCTGAAGGAGAAAGTATGGAGGGAGACGAAGAAGTTATGGATAGTTGCAGGTCCTGCCATTTTCACTAGATTTTCGACTTTCGGGATATCTGTTATCAGTCAGGCGTTTATCGGCCATAATGGACCAATTGATCTTGCCGCTTGCCCTTGTTACTGGGTCTCCTTGAGGCCTGCCAATGGCGTTCTGGTAATTTCCTATCCTTATTTATATATATATATATATATATATATATATTTTTCACTTTGAGGTAGATTTGGCAATTTGAGCGTAGGAACTAGGTCGGGTCATATCCGATTTTTTCAGGTTAAAAATATAGCAGCTTAATCCGGCCAAATTACCTTATATAGCCAAAACAAATTAACCCAAATTTGACTAATTTTTTCGAGTCAATAAACTAACAGCCCGAATCAACTTTTAATTTTCAAGGACGGCTGCTTTAAATTACTCATATCCATTGAGGTTTTTTTTTTTTTTTTTTTTTAAGTAGAGTAAATCCTTGAGGGGCCGGTTAAAATTAGTCTAGGCTTGAATTTGTTCCTTAATGATCATCGGTTAGAGTTAAATTCATGCATTTTTGGGTTAGTGGGGGCGGTTAAGTTTTCTACTTTTATTTTTTATTTTTTTATTTGAAGGATTCATTTTCGAGTAATTTTCGATTTTGCCCTTGTTATTACTGTCCTCTTGAGGTTTACAATGTATGCTGGTACTTTTATCCTTTTATTTTTTTTTTATGAATTATTTTTTCTACTGCGTAGGAAAGGCTAAATTTGGCCCCATTCGGGTTTATTTCTAATTTCTTAATGGTTATCTGCTTGTTCTTTAGTGGGGTCACAGGAGAAAATACTTAGCCCTTGACTTTAGGCATTTTTGAGTTAGTCGAGAACATACTTGGTTAGGGGAAGTTCGTGCAAACTGATCCGGACATCGATAATTATTAAAAAAACCAAAGATTATTAAAAAAAAAAATTCAATTTTGAAGGATTGTTTTAAAATATGTCAAGAAAGGGAAAGTTAATTAAAATCGACAAATCCCAAAAAATTACAAAACTAACATCTTTTTTAAAATCAAAATATAAGTATAAAAAGACGCACTTTCGGACAAAAATGCCCTTCTAGATTTAATTATAATATGGGAGATCAGACATAATCCCCACATGGGATTTAGTTATCATGTGGAGATTTATTTTTGCACGTTCAAAGACATTTTGTCTCGAATCGTTATTTTTCAGCGATACCCTTTAAAATGGATAAATCCTAACAAAAATTGTACCTCAATCTCATTAAAACTAAACAAGTATAAAAAGACACACTTTTGGACAAAAATGTCTTGAATATTTAGTTATAATAAGGGGATAAGACAAATGACCTCTGGACATTTAGTTGCTGTCAGATTTATCTTTACACTTTTTAGACATTTTCAGTTACTTCAGAGCTTAATTTGTCCCCTTTAAACAAATTTCCTCCAAAAATTTGATCAGACCGGCCGATTAAACCATCAATCGACAAACTTCTCGCCCCGATTTCGACCCGGTTTGATCGCAACTCGGTTTAACACCCGAACCCTAAACTAGTAACCTTTCCACCTCAATCACCAGTCTGGTTTTCAAGACATTGGTTTCTGGTACCTATATCCAAATGATGAGTTAAAAAACCTACAATTTGATCAATCACTAGTAACCAATTTCCCTTTAATTGCAGATTTTGAATTTGTCATTTTTAAACCAATTTCCCTCTAAAAATTTGATCAGACCGGTTGGTTAAACCATCAATTGACAAACTTCTCGCCTCGAGCCGACCCACTTGACCGTGACTCCGGGCCACGTCTCGAACCCTAAACCAAGAACCTTTCTACCTCAATCACCGCCCAAGCCAAGACATCGTTTCGATACCTATATCCAAATGATGAGTTAAAAACCTACAATTTGATCAATCACCAAGAACTACTTCCTCTTCAATTGCAAATTTTGAATTATTCTTTTAAACCAATTTCCTCCAAAATTTGACAGGACCGACCTGCTAAACCTTCAATTGACAAACTTCTTGCCCTGATATGCACCCAATTTGACCGTGACTCGGTTTAATGTCTGAACCCTAAACCAGTAACCTTTCCACCTCAATCACCAGTTTGGTTTTCAAGACATTGGTTTCCGGTACCTATATCCAAATGATCAAACCAGACGATTAAACCATCAATCGACAAACTTCTCGCCCCGATATCAACCCAATTTGATCGCGACTCAGTTCAACACCCGAACCCCTAAACCAATAACCTTTCCACCTCAATCACCAGTCTGGTTTTCAAGACATTGGTTTCCCATACCTATATCCAAATGATGAGTTAAAAAACCTGCAATTTTCTAATTACCTAATTTCTTAATTTCTTAATTTATAATGTGTAGTTGGGCATGGCAAGCGCCTTGGAAACATTATGTGGGCAATCCTATGGAGCAAAGCAATACCAAATGTTAGGAATATACCTTCAAAGATCATGGCTAGTCTTGACCATAACTTCAATCTTCCTTCTCCCTCTCTTCATCTTCACCACCCAAATTTTGAAAGCTTTAGGCCAAGAAGAAGAGATATCCTGCCGCAGTTACATTTCATGGCTGTCCCGTAGTTTTCGCCTTCATCGTCTCCTTCACCTGCCAAATGTATCTACAAGCGCAGAGCAAGAACATGATTATATCGTATTTGGGCGCATTTTCCATCTCCATCCATGTGTTTTTCGTGGCTTGACGCATCAAGTCAAGTTCTCGTCGACGGCAGATCGATCTCGACCATCCCGCTTACCGGATTCCGAACACCTACACTCTTGTTCATCTTCTACTTCGCCAGCCCCCTGAGACTTGGCAGGTTTCGATCTTCGCGTTCCAGATCTGCCGATAATCAAGCTTTCCTATCGTCCGTCATGCTCGTAAGGCCTCGGTTCGGATGGAAAAGTGGGAAGAGGTTACTGTTTGAGAATCAGAAATACATGGTTCATAACATGTTATGAAAGTAATCGGGTTTTCGTGTAAGGGTAGTACTTAACTCAGACTGATGTACTAATTCCTAATTTTAGGTACTCACATTAACTAATTATTTAATATGAAGATTTCCAATTCGAAAGTTTCAATTATTTTTCTCCTGATACTAATCATGTATTTCATCATACTTTCTTTGCCTTATTTCTAAATCATAGCTTGATACATACTTTTCTCCCAATCGCTTTTTTGCTAGTAAAGGTGCTGAAGTTATTTTCAATTCCAATGAAGTTTTTATAATGCAGGAAGGAAAGAAGAAAATATGAGAAGAACAGAAATACATGTCAGTGGAATAATAATTGATTTTTGCAGACGCGGTAGTACTTAATCATTCAGAGGTACTTACCTTAACCAATTATTTAAGGTAGTACCTTTAGTTAGTTTAAGGTAGTACATCTACTTGAAAGCCAATTATTTTCCTCAGACTTGTTATGAACCATATGTTTTCCATACCTTTATTTCCAACCAGAGTCTGACACCTTTTTTCAATTGCTTTAAGTAGCAAAGAGCAGTTATTTTCAGAACCTATGAAGTTCCTAGAATGCGGGAAGGGACAAAAAATTGTTAAGGAAAGTATGTATCAAGCTACCGTTTTGGAAATGGGAAATATATAGTTCATAATATGTCAGAGAAAAATAATTGGCTTTCAAGTAGAGGTACTACTTACTTAACTAACTGTACGTACTACCTTAACCATTTCTTTTAGGTAGTACCTCAAGTAATTAAGGTAGTACCTCTACTTGAAAACCAATTATTTCTTTTGACATGTTTTAAACCATGTATTTCCCGTTCTTCCTACCTTATTTGCCTTTATTTTCAAATCGATAGCTTATACATACTTTTCTCAATTGCTTTTAAGTGGTAAAGTTGTTAAGTTATTTTCAGTTCCTATGAAGTTCCTAGAATGCAAGAAGGAACAAAAAATACTAAGGAAAGTTTATATCAGGCTACCGTTTCGGAAATGGGAAGTATATGGTTCATAGCATGTTAGAGAAAAATAATTGGTTCTTAGGTAGAGGTACTACTTACTTAATTGGAACCCGCAGTACCACCTTAATCATTTCTTTAAGGTAGTACCTTCAGTTAGTTTAGGTAGTACCTCTACTTGAAAACCAATTATTTATTTTAATATGTTTTGAACCATGTATTTCTCGTTCTTCCTACCTTCTTTGCCTTTATTTTCAAATCGATAGCTAATACATACTTTTCCTCAATCGCTTAAGTAGTAAAGTCATAAGTTATTTTCGGGCCCTATGAAGTTCCTAGTATGAAGGAAAGGACAAAAAAATGTTTAAGGAAAGTATATCAGTTACCATTTCGAATGGGAAGTATGGTTCATAACATGCCAGAAAATATTTGTCAGTATAAGACATTTTACTTAACTGAACCGTACGTACTACCTAACCATTCTTTAAGGCAAGACTTTTAGTTAGTTTAGGTAGTACTCTACTGGAAACTAATTATTTATTTTGACATGTTTCAACTACGATTTCCCCCGCTTCCTACCTTCTTTGCCTTTATTTTCAAATCGGTAGCTGATACATACTTTTCTCAATTGCTTTTAAGTAGCAAAGTTGTTTAGTTATTTTCATCTTACAGTTCCTAGAATGTGAAGGAACAAAAATGCTAAGGAAAGATATCGACTACCGATTTGGAAATGGAAGAGAGATATTTCATAATTATGTTAGGAAAATACTGCTTTCTGAGGTGAAGGTACTACTTAACTAACTATAGTTACTACCTTAACCAATTATTCTAGGTAGTAACTCAAATGATTAAGGTAGTACCTCAACTTGAAAGCCAATCATTTTCCTCTAACATGTTCTAAACCATGTATTTCCTGTTCTTCTTTCATGTTCTTCCTACCTTCTTTGTCTTTACTTCCAACTCCAGAGCCTCCCACTGCTTTTGCCAAAGAACCCGTGAAAGTTATTTTCTATTCCTAGAATGTAGTGCAACTGAAAAAAATGCTAAGGAAAATACCTTTTTTTTCCTCTCCTCATACTCTGATGTTCAGCCATGGTACAACACAAAGGTTGGTTCTACTAATTGTGAAACCCGAAAATGCCAAGATCGCTAATATTGATGCTCTAGCCATCCGTACCCCTTAACCTAATCCTCTACTTTTCTGCTTCTTTTCTATCCTTATTAATCTTATTCAAACATACTCATATTATTTGCAGCATCAACATCAATGGTTGGGAAATGATGATTTCTGTAGGTTTCTTGTCAGCTGTAGGGTATATATTTACTACTGAATTCTCCTCATCTCATGAACATGAAGTTCGAAATTCTGCATAAGTCTATTATTGCCTAAGTCCCCAGACCGTATTTTGATCTAAAACTTCAAATACTCGAGCATCAAATGAGCTTGAAGGTAAGCCCGAAATGCAAAGTTTCGATTCGAATGCAAAGATCACATCCTTCGCCATCTAGATTCAGGTCGCTTATAATCTTCCCGTTTCGAGGGGCCTTCTCGCGCATATTTTCACGTACGCAGCGAGGTTGTAGCAAACAGTATGCATTTGTCGCCCGTTGGTCGCTTCCATTCTTTTGAACAAATGGCTCAACCACCCCTCTCCTAAGTTCTCGCTTTTTTTTTTTTTTTTTGAATACACTCTAGTTTCATAAATTGTCCTCATTAGGACCTGAACTCGACTGGTAAGGAAAACACGGCCATGAAAGGATGATTTGAAGTGAAAATGTGTAAAATGTCACGTGAGTCATTGGTTGGGGCCGATGGCAAAGCATGGCAAGATATATTAACATAGCAACTTATTACCTAACCGTAGTATAAGTGTTACGTTAGGAGAAATAACACTCGTGTATAGGTACTACTTAATTAACTATAGGTACTACCCTAATTGTAGGTACTATCTTAACCACCATTTAAGGTAGTACCTAAAGTGATTAAGATAGTACCTTTACATTCTTTGACGTGTTTTGAACCATGAACTTCCAATTCTTCGTACTTTTTTTGCCTTTGTTTCTAAAGGATGATTTGGAAGTGAAACATTAATGTGAAAATGTAGCATACGTTAATATGTTAGAAGAAAATAATTGACTTTCAAATATAGGTACTATCTTAACCACTATTTAAGGTAGTACCTAAAGTGATTAAGATAGTACTTTACATGAAAGTCAATTATTTTTCTTTATGTGTTTTTGAACCATGTACTTCATGTTCTTCGCACTTTTATTTCCTCTTTATTTCTCTAAAGGATGATTTGGAAGTGAAACGTTAATGTGAAATGCTGTAGCATATGTCAATATGTTAGAAGAAAATAATTGACTTTCAAGTCTAGGTACTACTTAACTAACTGTAGATACTATCTTAATTGTAGGAACTATCTTAACCAGTTATTTAAGATAGTACCTAAAGAGATTAAGGTAGTACCTCTTACATGGCCATGAAAGGGTGATTTGGAAGTGAAAAGTATAATAATGTTGACAAGGAGTTAAGACAATGGATGGCAGTGCTATCATATGTTAACATAGCAAGTTATTACCTAATTGAATACCATTGAGCTGCGGCTCGTTATGTTGCCAATCTCAAGTTAAAACAGTTATCTTATCCCTATTCGCCTCCTTATTTTCAATGCGTTATTTGTACTATACATGCAATGTAAAGTATGTGTGAGGAATCTTTGTATATAGCTAGGACCATGTTTGCTATGCGAAAATTTTGTCCGATTATGGTATGTGGCCCGTATTGAGAGTGAAAAGGGGTAGGCAAGTGTCTAAGCCAGTCACACACCGCCTTCATTCATATCCTCTTCGTCGTGTGTGTGTGTGTGTGGGGGTAGAGGAGGTGGAGACTTTGTCCTCAAGTAGCATTTTATGAAGCAATAGGGCAGAGTATTTTGCAATTTGATCATATACATGGTTATTATAAATACCCTATTATGTATCCCTATTTCAATGATAGTGAAAGTTTGAGTCGTCGTTCTTGTCAATGTAGGCACACTGTCGAACCATGCAAATCTTGTGTGTTCTTCGTGTTTTCCTTCTTTGATTTCTATCACTATTGTCGAATCAACACATCAAACCATTCAATAAAATTTATAAGGATATAATTTATGTTCTTAGAACTAAAATAGTTGATATTTAATAATGAGGATCCCTTCTTTCCTTATTTTCAACAATGAATCCGAAATAATAGGTCGGGGTGCGGGATTTACTCGTAGTACGGTATGGTATGTTTATGGTATAGGGTATTTTGTAATTTTTTGTCATATACAGGGTTATTATAAATACTATACTATGTATCTTTATTTCAATGATAGTGAAAGTTTGAGTCATCAGTCTTATAGATGTAGTACGAGCTAAACTATAAATCATGCGTTTCGCTTTCTTTCTCTCGATTTATCACTATTGTTGCAATTTAATCACAACATGTCCATTCAATCAAATTTATATGATATCATTTATGTTCTTAGAACTAAAATAATTGATATTTAATAATGAGTGATCCTTCTTTATTTTCAAATAAATGAAAACAAAATAATAAATGGGGGTATCACTTTACCTCACTTCAAGATCTTATGGTATAAATTCAAGGTATAGGGTATTTTGTACTTAGTCATATACAGGTTATTATAAATACCCGCCTATGTATCCCTATTTCAACGATGAAAGTTTGAGTCGGCCGTTCCTATAAATGTGCACATACAAACCATGTAATCCAGGTGTTCTTCGTGTTTTCTTTCTCTAATTTCTATCGCTATTGCTACACGAATCACAACATGTCCATTCAATAAAATTTATATGATATAATTTATGTTCTTAAAACTAAAATAGTTGATATTTAATAATGAGTGATCCCTTCTTTCCTTATTTTCAACAATGAAACCAAAATAATATGTCAGGGTGCGGGGCTTTACCCTCATGGTACTCCAAGATGGTATGTTCAGGTATAGGGTATTTTTGTAATTTGATCATATACATGGTTATTATAAATACCCTACTATGTATCTCTATTTCAATGATAGTGAAAGTTTGAGTCATCATTCCTATAGATGTAGGCATAGAGCTGAACCATGTAAATCATGTGTTAAATGTTGTACGTTCTTCATGTTTTCTTTCTCTGATTTCTATCGCTATTGCTGCACGAATCACAACATGTCCATTCAATAAAATTTATATGATATCATTTATGTTCTTTGAACTAAAATAGTTGATATTTAATAATGAGTGATCCCTTCTGTCCTTATTTTCAACAATGAAACCGAAATAATAGGTTGGGGTGCGAGGCTTTACCCTCACGGTACGGTATGGTATGTTCAGGGTATAGGGGTATTTTTGTAATTTGGTCATGTACAGGATTATTATAGATACCCTACTATGGGATCCCTTACTTAATGATATGGCAGTGAAAGTTTGAGTCATTGCTCCCGTATGCAGGCATATTGTCGAATCCATGCAAAATTCAGGTGTTCTTCATGTTTTCTTTTCTCGATTTCTATCACTATTGTCAGACGAATCACAACATGTCAATTCAATAAAATTTATATGATATCACAGCACGTTTAAACAATGACTTCCTTTTTAACCTAAGGCCGCAGTTACTAATTGTGACTATGGTTGAACATGAAGTCGCAAATGGAATCGTGGCTTTGGTTCAAAAACAAACCGTACTAAGAATCTCATCTTTAGTTTAAAATGAAGCCTAATAACCATGGTTTCAACAATGATTTTTTATATCAAAATGGGAGTCCCTCTCGTATGTAGCATTCCTACATGACACAGGGAGACCCAATTGAAAATAAGTTTAAAGGATAGGTGAAGATCAATATTTGTTTAAAAAAAAAGTGATTGCTTTGAAACATAACTCTCTTTTATGCTCTTAGAACTAAAATATTGTGACGCCCCAAACCCGGGGGTCCGTTGACAATCCGTCAACTCGCGGAATATACGTAGCCATTGAGTGTCTCAATGCCACAAAATGAATGTCTCTCTACCCGAGACTCAAACATGAGTAAAATGGCGCTCATACATCCATACTCACCAAAATATAACCAATTAGATTACAATAGTTTCAGGAGTTAATTACACTCTTATACAAACATGTATCAATCATAATGTTTCATACATGTTTTACAAAAATATATAATCAAAGTCACAAGTCGGCTTTCTTCTCAAAAGCGGCCTCTAGTGAGCGTCGTCTTCCTGAATACTCTCAGACTGGAAAATGGATCCCACGCATCGATACGAACAATACCAAGAGGTCAATTCTCCTATGAGGGCTACTCTCCACCTAAAATGCACATGCAATGGCACATCACAACATCCTCATTCCATACAATTTACAATTCATACATGGAATGATTACTATCATGCATGAAATATTTCCATGCCCATACCCCGAGTCACTCACTGACTCCCTCACACATGCCTATGCCAAGTGTGGCACCGCCACTGTAATGCCACGACATCCATATACCGGTATTCTCGCTACCTCATCAACACCCAATGCAATTTGCCAATGGATAACCAATCCCGAGTCAATCTCAACTCTTATTACTCAACTCTATGTCTAAGTTATAAACATGACCGTGTGTTTTCTTTAGGCAACAGAACTTTTCGGCTCACACCGCGAGTCTCTTACACTCATACAGAACTTTCCGGATGATACCGCGGGTCTCTCACACCCGTACATAACTTTTCGAATACACCGCGGGTCTCTCACACTCGTACAAAACTTTTCGGATAACATCGCAAGTCTCTTACACCCAAATTCCAGGCTTTTCACCTGAGGGGTTTAACGGCCCCCTTCTTGCTCCACCCAACACACATTAATTATTATTTCACTTTATGATTAACTTACAAATGCTTTGTCGACATCGTCCAAAATACGAAACTCACCACACATTACTTGCCAAGAATAGAACACCATACCGCACCCACACCCGACTCGACGCGGATGTAACCGCGGCACATGAATGCAATCATGCCAATTCATATATTCAATTCTAATGATTCTTACACAATTATATTCCATATAATTCAAACATCATGTTAACACATCAAATTAGCATACATTAACAATTCTCATTCTTCACAAATAATACATACTACTCATTTCAACCAACAACATGCAAGCAATTACACATTGACGAATTTCGCCTGTATACCTTGATCGTGCAAAACATCCCATACATTCAACCGTGGACCGCCCAAGGACAACCCCTCATCAAACCTTCATTCCACTTCGAATCGAAATGCACAGGCCGATTCCTAGCCTCATAACTCCAAAACAAACCATTTTCATGGCTTTTTTAAACATGAAATATACAAAGCAAGCAAGACTCTACCTCTCAAGTTTCAAACTCCACACACGGCATTCGTGCCGTAGCCTCTCAGAGCGGTATCAACTTCGGGCTTCGTCTGTCCTGATCATCATTCAGTAAATCTGTGAGAGACATGGAGACTTCAATTTAACAACTTTTCTTCCCCGTCTCTTTTCTTGCTTCCTTTCTCTCCTTCTTTTCTCTCCAACCAATTTTATTTCAAGATTGTATTGTTATAACCCTGGTTCCTCTCATGCCACATGTCCAATCCTTATCGCCTTTAGATCACTTCCTTATCCACTTTATCCTTAATAGTGATTTCTTTCCACCATGGGTTTCACATGTCCATTAGCGGGTCCCCACTCGGCCTTCATGCTTACTCGTCGCACCACACGCTGCCTCAATGCGAGCCACCAACACCCGCACATGCCTCAATGTATCACCGGTTCAAAAACTGGAATTCCACCATCTCTAATTCACTTGCAGTTGGGACTTACTCCATTCCAAAGCGAAGTTCAGCTTATTTCATCCGAGATCCTGACTGAATTACCTGCTTAATCTCTTTTCTTTAAAATTTGAATTTTCTCGAGCTTCTACAAATATTATACTAATAAACCTAACTCAAGCGGTTAAGAACTCGGGACGTATATGTGAAGGGGTCTAGACTGAGTCCCGATAAGGACGTATTTGTGGAGAACAAAATACTATATCAGAATGCAAAGTTCGAATGGGACGCCAAAAAAAAAAAAAAACTAAAATAGTCTATGATTCACATATGTTGTGGCATGTGGCTCATATTGAGGCTGTGAGTATTATACATAATATATTTAGGGTATAGGGGTATTTTTGTAATTCGGTCATATCTAGGGTTATTATAAATACCCTCCTATGTAACCCTATTTCGAATATAGTGAAAAGTTTTAGTTGTTGTTCCTATGGATGTAAGCACACTACAGAACCACGTAAAATCTATGTGTTTTTTTTACTCCGATTTTATCATCTTTGTTTCACGAATCACAAACAATGTATTATATAATATTTAATTTTCCATTAGTTACTATAACAGATTAAAATGTGAGTTGTTTATTCACTAAACTATATTTTCTTGCCATGTAGGGTGTTTGGATTGGAATGTTGATTGGAACTTTTCTTCAAACTATTGTCCTTGTTATAATCACCTATAGAACTGATTGGGAAAAACAGGTACTTTTGATCTTTCTTTCTTTTTTTTTGTTAAATTTTTTTTCTTAAGGCTTCTTTCGAAACCCGGAAAGTATTAGGGAAAGAAAAAAAAATACTAAAGAAAGTGATTTTTCTCATGTTTGGTTTCCATTGTGAAAATTTAAAAAAAATCAAAATTCTTCAAAATTTTACATATTTTTAAATTCTTAAAAATGATTTTTGAATAAACATACATAATTAATTATTAAGTTAAACCCATTTTTATTTTCTCCAATTTTCTTTCCTTAATACTTTCTGGGTTCCAAACGAGACGACCTAAATGTATGGAATTGTGAAGCTTATATATCGACATTTTTGTAGATATCGAATCGAAAAGTATTAGGGAAAGAAAAAAAAATACTAAAGAAAATGATTTTTTTTTTTTTCATGTTTGGTTTCACTGTGAAAAATATAAAAGAAAATCAAAATTCTTCAAAATTTTACATATTTTTAAATTTCTTAAAATGAGTTTGAATAAAAATATATAATTAATTATTAAATTTAAACCCTTTTTTTTTCCTCCCTATTTTCTTTTCTTAGTACTTTTTTAGTTCCAAACGAAGCGTAAATATATGGAATTGTGAAACTTATATGTCGACATTTTTACAGGTATCCTTAACTCGTATTCGCTTAAACAAATGGAAAGTAAAAGAAATCTCAGATGTTGAGGGTAGTACACAACATGATGCTTGAGAAATCAAATTATTGTTTTTTTTTTTGTTAAAAAAATATTGGCCCTATTTGATTTAGGGTTTCTTTTTTTTTTTTTTGTCAATCCTAAAGTGAAGCCTGAACTTTTAATTTGCCCAAAAGGATGTAATTGAATTTTATTATTATTATTATTATTATTATTATTATTATTATTATTATTATTATTATTATATATAGTTATGACATTAGAAAGAGTTTCGTTTTTGAATCCGATGAAGAATTCGATATTTTATCTTATTAGAGGAGGATATGGAGAAACATTTTAGACCCAATTAAATATTCAGTGATCTGCTCGAGATTTTGATTCGAGGATGATGACCTATTCGACATATCCTACTCGGCTCCTCGACCCAATACCCAAATAAATATATAATATGTATTTATTTAATTTTAAAAACCGTAAAGGTAAAATCATGTACAATGTGAAAATTAATTTATTTAGGAAATCACATTACAATAATTCAAATTATTTAAATGTTCACATTTTCTAAAACAATTTATTTCGTGGGTATCGTTAGTCGACTGTATAAACAAGGGCTCTATCACCCTATTACAAATTTTTGAAAATTTGCTTTCTATTCTCAAAATACCTGTACTAGCGAAGATTTATAACACGCCGGCTTCTCGCTTTTTTTTTCTAAAAACTTTCAACAATCAAAATGATAGTAATATATAGAGGTGGTGATTCGCGTGACTCCGTTGGGCCACCTCAGTCTAATCCCGATTTTTCCGTTAAACATAAGAAATTAACTGCCATAATTTGGGCTAGTTTCCACATCAGTTTTATAAAGCCAAAAAATCGATTTGAGCGGGTCAAACCAAATTAATTCGATTTTTCGTTAATAAATTAACATCACAACCTGATCTTAATTTCGAGTGAACCGGGCTAACCTAGCTAGATTTGCGAAAAGTTTAATCACAATCGGTATAGATTCAGTCATTTTTATTAGTTAAAGTTGATATTCTTACTACTGTTGTCTGTGTTATAACTAATAATGAAAAGATAATGTTGAAACGTGAATTATTGGACTTGTTTGAATTTTTAAAAACACAAATAATACTATTTTAGTGTTTTCTGAAAACTGTTCTTGTTATCTAAATTTATTATTTTCTGTATTCTTTATGTTTTTCATAATAGAACAAAACAAATTGAGAATGAGAATCAAACGTGTTCTCCCTATTCTCCTTATTTTCTTTTTTCTCAAAAAACAGTTTAAATAACAAGAACCAAACAGATTCATCGGTTCCTACTCGAATGAAAATTTTATTATTTGTTGAGAATTTACTTCAAATAATCATAGTTCTTCCAATATTCCCATATTGTTTTATCAAATCCTAATTACTTCAACACGATATCTCGCTTTCTTACTCTTTACTTTAATTAACATATTCACAGCAATATCAAACTAAGTCAATGCACAATCAAGCTCGAACTTGACTCGATTAAAAAACTTAGTGTTCAAATTCGATTCAAACTCAATCAAGCCTATTTTTATTTTTATTTTTAGATGTTCGAAAGTCGAGCTACTCGAACTCGACAAAGCTTGAATCAGTTAAAAAAAATTAATAAATGATTATACTGAACTGACTGATTAGTAAATAAAGTCGAAAGCAAATTTAAAATAAATTTAACTTAAATAAGGATAAGGCAATAGCCCTTGAAGCTAGCTCGATTGGTAAAAAGGGTGATGAGGCACCGGAATAAATAATAAAACGTGTTATGCAAAGTAAATAAATGTAAAATAAAAACAAAACAAAACAAAAATAAAAACGTCAAAGATATTCGAATTCTATATCTAAATATAATATTATCATATTTAAACTGATAGGAAATTGCTATAATAAAACTTTGGCTTCTTCCACACCATGTTTGATCGAAAATAAAAATAAAAATGTAATGTGAATCAAATTTTATTGATCCGTTAATCTTTAAACACAGAAAAAGTACAGAAAATTAAAAATAAATTTCAAATTAGTAAGACATTCTCTGATAATTCTCTTTAACTTATTTTATTTATTTATTTCCATATTATATAAAGGTTAAACAATTTAAAAACTCATAAATTCTAATTATATTTAATTTTTGTCCAAAAAAAATGATTTTTTTATAATTCGGACTAGTTTAAAAATATAATTCATGATTCTAGTTTAAAAATATTTGAACTAAAGATATCAAATAATCCAAAATTTACCGATCCAATCAATCCTTTTCAGATATTTTTCTTTTTAAAAAACTTTCATTATAGTTCAAAATACCCTTATCCTTTTAGTATTTACATGTGTCTTATAAAGAAAGAGTTGTTTTAAAAGAAAATAATTAAGGATATTTTTGTCAAAATGATAAAAAAACGATGAAAGATTAGATTTCCAAAATTCACATTTCAATGGTCTTTAATCAATTCACTTCCTCTAGTTTTCTCCGGTCTTTTGATACTTTTTAAACGACACCAAACAGCATTCGGGCCTCAAGTCACAAGCACCAAAGCTCCGTTTGGAGGCCGGAAAGGAAAAAATTACTAAGGAAAATGAATTTTCATGTTTGGTTTCACTCGTAAAAAAATATAAAATCAAATCAAATATAACCAAAATTTCTCAAAATTTTACATATTCTTAAATTTCTTAGTCCTTATATAATAGATAGAAATAAACAAATAAAGTGAGTTTAAATAAACATATAAAATTAATATTTTAAGTTTAAACCTATTGATTATTTTCTTTCCACTTTTCCACACAATTTTTCTTTCCTTAGTACTTTTCTCACTCCAACCAGCTTCGATGTATAACACTAAAATTTCATTCCACTGGTAAACATATTTTGTTTGAACCTAAGATTTGGTAGGTAGATTACTTTCATAATGACTATTAGAGAATTGAAACAAAATTACAAAATATATTAAAAAAAAAAAACTTGTATAGGTTGGATGAAACAAATGAACCTGAATTGAACTTTTTATCTTGCTAACATGTTGTATACTGGTAAATCTCTCACACTGTAGACATCTTCAAGCTCGAGCTCCCTCTCTAGTTGTGTTCTTGTAGACTTTAGAACATCCTGGAGGAAAAAAAACAAAACGGAGGATCAGAAAAAGAATTCAAGAACTGCTTTCTTAGTTGGAAAAAAAAAACATGGGTCTGCTATTCTGCTTTTGAAAACCACTTTAACTGCCAAAACACCTGAAATGACATCATTTTGGTGTTCTTGAGAAAGCGTTTGTTCTCTGAATTTATGGCATGCTTGGTTCCTGTTATGAGAACCGTTTAGAGAACACGAAAACATGGTAACACTGCTTTTTGGTATTCTCTAAAAACTATTTTTGTTCTCTGGGGACTTAGTATTTTTTGTATTCTTTGTGTTTTTCGCACAAAAAAGAAAACTAAATTAAACGCGTTTTCATGCTTTTTTTTCTTTGTTCTTGTTTTTTAGAACATAAAACAATTTTCAAAATATAAAACTGTTATATGAGGTTATCCATGTTTTATAAGCTGCATCAAAAAATCAGTAACTATAAATATTGTGCCTTGCTTCTTGCTTTGTTTTTGAAGAACATAAGACTCAAGCTCATTCTCAAAAACAAGGAGAACAAGGAGAACATGAATAGCACATTTGTCTTGTTTTACTGTCAAACACAAAAGCACTAAAGCAAGAGAATAAGAACAAGAACACCACGTGTTTTCAAAAACATGAACCAAACATGCCTAGTGTTTTCATATTCTTTAAAGCTTTTTTCGCAACAAAAAAAAAAACTAGGAATCAACGTGTTTTCCCTGCTTTAGAGAACATGCACCGCTTTTCAAAATAACAACCAAACAAGCCCCTACTCGTCTAAAAAATAGGAAGCTGTTTTCAAGAACAGCTTAAAGAAGCCTCAATCAATCCTTCTTCCACAATTCAAAAGCATCAAACACGTTAGAAATCAAGGGATAGTAATGAAAGGTTTGTTGAGATGTTTTTACATTAAAATCCATAT
>JAEQBH010008205.1:0-102071 GCA_016808115.1 Tetrastigma voinierianum
AAAACAAAGGAATCTGAAATGTGCGGTGGATGTCTAAAAAGGCAAAAGTGATAGCGAATTGGTATAATCGAAAAGTCGTCATTATCACAAGATGCTTGACGGTGACATGGCATAGATCAAACCATTCCCAAGTAGCCACGTGGGGGTCACACCTGATCCATGAAATGGTACAGCCCTTGCCTACATTTTGCTTTGCTTTGAGGGGTAGACGTGATTGGGTTTTAAACTATGGCGCTCGGGCCCGAGCCTTGGCTTTGAATCCCGGAGAGCAAAGGGAACCACGAAGCAAGCCAAGTAAACAAGCATAAAAGAGATCGGCCCACATCCACAGGCTGAACCACGAAGGCTCGGGGCCGGAGACTCGGTTCACCGTCCCGAGCGGGTGGCGTAAACATCCGAAGAACGTGTTAAAGGAGAGAGTACTGACTTCCTAATAAAATCTCCCTTGGAATTAAGGAAGTAGGACCTCTTTATATTTGCTATCAATTATCCCTTATTAATCTGATGCGATAAGGAAAGAAAATCTTTAATGGGAGAAATATCCATATCATCATCGACTAAAGTTATCATGATCATCCATTATAAATATCGAGGCCACCCCATCGGTGAGAATGCGCACAAAACTTCATTTCATTCCCTAATGATTGATCTTCTCTTCCACGGAAAAAAGGAGCTGACTTAGGCATCGCGAGAAGACAACGGCGATCCCACTTGATCTTTGTTTCTTATTTTTTTTGGAAAGCCCAACATCGAGGTAAATGAGGCCAGAGCCCGGCCCAACTCAACGAAAGCCCGAGGCGGTTCAGTTGAAAAAGCATCATCAACTATCAAACAAAATTACTATTGAAAGTCAATTGAAATTGGCACACATATTGTAATGTTCTTTCATGATATCTTAAGTTCTATTATATCATAATGTTTTTTAAACTTAAGAAAACCACTACCATTAGTAGATATATCCAAAGATTAGTGGGAAGCAAAATTCTTAATTATGTCATGATAAATATTGTTTATGAACTTACATTTATTTCATTAAGTTATGAAACAAGATCTCAAAATTGTATGATTAATATATAAAAGAGACAAAACTATGTAATAGGATATCCTACATGAAGTAACATGAATCGTTAAATTATCTCATAAAGTATATATTTAAAGAATTTCGAAATATTGAATTGATTGAGACAATATTATGTGTGAGATATCATATATGAAATTGCATGTATGTTAGATTGTCTCATAAAACACATTATATTTAAAGATTTTTGGGATATCAAATGAAATTAAATTATCATGATCGAAGAACCTTAATGATTCATGCTTTGTATTTGCTCTCAAATTCAATTATGTTGAATGATAGTTGAAAATTTACATTTGTCATTTAAACCTATTAATTAATGATTATATAAAGGAATGGTTTTATGTAAAGGTACGATAATCAACTATCAAAATATGTATTGTGACATAATGTGTCACAAGTATGAATTATAGTTTGTGAAATATTATTTAGGACTTGAATTGTTATTATATAAACCAAGTACGCTAAAATAATAGATTCTATTGTTACTTCTCTTTCAACAACAAATATCCTATAATTATTGAGAACATAAAGTTATTGTTTTGTTGTTGTATATGAGATAATTTAGAAACAAGAGTGTTAAATTTATTGATTCTTGTGGCCTTTGTTCAGGAGGTCCCGTTAATATGGCAGTCAGCTCGCGGGAATTTCTATCTGGGTCGTCTTGCACCTAGTGTAAAGTCTGACGGTACCAACTACCTCGCTCTCGAGTTACTCTGGCACCACTTCCATAAATCCATACGGGACTCATTCATTCATATTCGTCCAAAATATGAAGAAAATGGATAATTCTGGGTTCGTAGGGGTCAATAGAGGCCCTCTTACCATAATTACATACTCATTATTTATACGATAGTCAATTTATAAAAATCCTTTTATACAGAACATTTTTACAAAATGTTGCTCAAGTACATGTCGGCCTCCTTGGCAATCACTTGACCTCGTGGGAGCGTCATTCACTCCATGTACGAAAGAGTTGACGGGTGAGCAATGCCCGAGTGAGATTACCTACAAATTTTCCCTTTAAAGTAATGCACATGCAATGGCATTGCACCAGAGCAATTCAATCATATTCCATACCATCGCGCAATCCTATGGAATATTATATGTATCATATAGAGATGAGGCGCCTCATTACTCACAGCGGTCAGGCCAGCTCCTCCCACCAACACAGAGTGTAACCAGGTCATTAGTGTTTCACCAATAACTTAACCGAATTAGACAACCCTCGATGTTTCATTCAAATTTTTGCAATCCGGTATGTTTTCGTAGGTGTGAGAATTCAAGAAGTCTGCGCAGTTCATGCATGGGCACTTCATAAACTTAGTCGCGGATCCATATGTCTAATAACCAAAGAAATGGTCGGGTCTTTCATCTGAGAGGGGATCTATTTTTTTAAATCTTACTTCACCCCAGTCTGCGAAATTTGTTATATAATTATTATTTTTATATGATGAGTCTCGATTTTGGACATTGTCCATTTAAACTCACACACATTAACGAGAATGGTGAATCGCGGTACCACATGCACCCACACCCGACTTGGCGCGATGTGATCGTGCATCTGATGCAATCATGTCCATTTCATGCGATGTCATCTTTATGCACAATTTATAAATTCGGATAATTATATTTCCTACATATAATTTCTATTTATCACAATTTCCATGTTAATACACATCAAGCAAGTATATAAACATGATTTTACACAGCGGCATGTTATTTATTTTTCCAACAATAACTTTACACAAAATGGCCCCAAATCTCGGACACACACATAAACAGGGCATCTCGGTTCCATGCGGCCATGTGAATCATTTTGGTTCATTCATCAACAAATTCTGGTGACTTTAAAGAAACTCAACGAAGCAAAGACATCAATCCGAGTTAAAGCCAAACTCAACCCGGTCAGGTGGAACCGATCCCAAAAATTTTCAATATTGATGAAAATCGTAGGACTAAATCCTGAGCCGAGTTCACGGCCCGAAAAAGCTGCCTGTCTTATTAAATGGCCTTTAAGCAGAAAATAATCAAGTAGGAAAATTTTTCTCGCCATGGGGATTTGACAAAACTCACACGAAGATTTAATCTTGCGTCGTAAGCGCGTTACGTGGATCGACTTTTCTTTCGGATCTTGACCCGGCCCAGTCAAAATACCCCGGGAAGAATCCTCTTTGTCTCTCTCCCCTTTCTCTCTCTCTCTCTCCTATCCGTTTGCTTCTTCTCTCCTTTCTCTCCTGTTTATTTTCCTCCTCTCTTTCTTTTCTTTATTCCCCCGAATTCCTTGCTTCCATTTGTTTCTTTCCTGTGTCAGCTTCCCTTTTCATTTCCTTCTTCCGTTTACTCTTTTCTTTCATTTTTCTTTTCTTCCTTTTCTCTTTTCTCATCCTTTCTTATCTCTTTGGATTTCCTTCTATCCGGATTGATCAAAGTGGGGGTGAAACTTCCCCAACTTTTATACGCTAAACAATAACTTCTTCGCACAATTTCCTTGTTTGCTTTATTTATTTTTTAACTGCTTTATCACATGATTTGACACATGGCTCAGTGTGGTAATTTTATTGAGAATCTGTGCGTGCTCGTGTCATTGTGTCGATATAATAGGGTTAAATATGACATTTATGCAATGCAGTATCTTGTGGAGCAAGTGTCTGTGATGAAATTCCATTTTGTCTCGGAATCAGAAATGAGAATCAATAGGGATAGCTAGATTTCGTGAGGATGGTCTGACGATTGAAGTCAGTTTTAAATGTCAAGAGATCTAAAAAATTTTAGATTTTATTTGGTATTGTTTTATCATTTCGGAAAAGTGTAGTTTTCCCGAAGTTTCACATTCGTGTCTGACTTATATTTGGAGAGTTAATAATGAAATGAGTGTCACTAAGACATTGAATGTCACGTGAAAGTTACAAGTTTTAGGCACATTATGATATTAGGCTCATGATGACTGTTTATTTGACACTTTGGGCTCATTTACTTACTATTTCTAATATGAATTTTATGAATCCTGTTTTGTATGATTGGTATATATACATGAATGCATTATGTGAATTAAATAGGATTTTGTACATGACAAAAGCAGTGTGTGGGCCGGATTGCTCGAATGCCTTAATGCGATCTTATTAGTGCAAAATTAATATTTAGCGATACATGGAAGGCGCATTGATAAAAATTGCATATCATTGTTATAGTCCTTGTGCTCTTCTTTGCCAATAATGAATTTTGCGATGTGACCCAACAAGGATGAATTTATCTTATATATGCGCATTATGTCTTCTAATTAAAACGTAGTGATAAATAATGTTATATGGGTCAAGTGGGAGAATGTTAGACTTTCATTTTCTAAACCCAAACGTGAGCAAACCATATGGAAAGTCAAATGGCTCATATATGATTATCAATTAATGGTTTAATAAGATAAAGAAGAATATTTTTTATCAATAATTAATAAAAGTTAATTTCTTAAATTAACTCTTTGATGGAATGTGTATTTAAATAGAACACAATAGGGTGGTCTTCTCTAATCAGCGTCGTAAAGTTTTCTCTCGTAGAAGGTTTGTCGAGCGCAAAGGGTCGAAGGAGAAAGCGCGATTCTCGATGATTGCTCGATAGAAATCTATTATACTTGTCATGGATCAAGGTATGCAAAGACTATTGTTTTATTATGTGATTGTGAAAATCATTATATTCAAATATCTTGGCTATAATGGTTTATATATCATCTCAAAATAAAAGTTAAAGCTTACATTAAATAGTTGTTTGCTTGTTTTTTTATTGTCTACATATTCTAATTAATAATCATTTCTCAATGCGATTACATTTAGCCTTTAAAATGCTAATTACATAGTTAGTAAGCTCATGTTGCTAAAATGCAAAATCAATTTGATCCCAGAAATTCCTCAAGTTGTCAAAACTCAAAAGGGTCTACTGAGAGGGCCAATCCAGTGCAAGTGGTTTGGGCTTGGATTAGTCCAGATGGCTGGTCCACCCAACATATTAAGATAGGGTGATTGAAAGGCTTCATTGAAATGACCATATCTTAAACAAAATAATACAAAATAAAAAATAAAAAATAAAAATAAAAATCTGATCTTTTCAATATATATATATACATATATATGAAAATGAAATTTAATGTTTTTAGTGAACATTATAATTTAAAGATTTAAAATTTAGCAGCATATACGTAGCCCACTTGACGAAGGCGAAGACTAACAATCCTGCCACTGATGATACTCTGAATTTATACTGGTTGTTACGATGTGATATTTTTGTTGCATATGATTCATAAAACATGAAAAGACATTTTATATGAGCTAAGAGAATTTCTACAAGAAACTACATTTTCTTTCTTTCACAACCGGTTCCTTTTTAAGCCTCATAATACTCTAAATTGGTATAGAAGATCCAATTAACTTCAAAATTAATATTTATTTGTCAACAGCAACTATAAACAAGGGCTGAATATCAAAGGATACTTCTCATTTTAAAAATTCAGTAACTGACTTTTTTTATTTTACATCTATTTACTTTTTTTACATCCATTACATCATTGTAATATCATGCTCTTATAAATCTATTCACTTTTATATTACATCGTTAATATTCTACTCTTATAAAGACTCGAGGCCTAAGACATCCCATCCCATACACTCCCACCCCTCTTTACCTCAAGGCTCAAGGGCTCAATAAATATGATTTTCCTTTTTTCAAGATTTGTATCAAATTCATTGAACACCCACCTTACCCACATGCACAAATCAATTTTTTTAAAATGAGTTGACACCATCTCATATAAAGGGCAATAATTTGATGAAGCCAAGGAACAGCCTGAATGGCTATGGTGTTCTTTAGAGGGAATATTCTTGAAAGATACATGATAGCACTGTCATGGGGGATTACCATATTTTTTCAGAAGAGAATATCAGTAAGAAGAAAAACTGAGGCATATTTGCTCACATGTCAGATGACCTAACATGTCAGTCAGTGTGAGTACCAATGATGCTATTATCCACAACATTTTATTCAAGTTCCAATCCATAATGAATAGAATCACTGAGCCATTATAAAAATTAAAAATGAACTTGGATAGGGCCAGAATGCCATAAGCATTTCAGAAGGGAACTCACATGCACTTTCCATGGAGTTCATCTCTAAAAGTATAAATACCCCATATTCAAATTGAAGTTTCCAGGAAGGGAGTTCAACTTTATCATTATGATGAGAGTTTGATTCATTGAAGTTGTTCAGAGTCTAACAACCTGAGGGGGGGTAATCTGGTCTAAGGCTTGGGGTTTACCTAATGAGTAATGATCACCAGTTCCAGTCCCTTCAGAAACCACTATAGATTTTACCCAACTATTAACTTTAAGACCTCAAAATTGAGGTTTTATCATACTATTAACTTTATGGTCTCGTGAAATTAGTTGTTGTTCAACTGACCGCCTGACCTAAACATCAATAGTTATTAAAAAAGAAAATTGTTCAGTCTATCTGGCTATAAGCTTAAAAAAGACTTTCTCTGTCATTGGTTGGCTGAAGGAACAAAGACCCCCCATTAGTGTCCTTTGTGGGCAGAAAGTCTAGGGTTTCCTTGAGGTTCTATGTTCAATGGCCGCTGAAGTGGGGCCCATGAAGCCCCTGATCAAACTTAACCAAAAGCTAAATAGAAACACCAAATTCTAAAAAAAAACCCAACAAAATGAAGTACAGGCTTAAAACTAATGAATACCAAGATAATCTGGCCTCCACGATGCAGATAAGAGGGCTTAGAATACAAAGTGAAGAACCTAGCATATAGTAAAAAGTAGATCAATGGAAAAAAAAACTCCTATAGGATCATGAGTACCAACTAGGAAAATGAGTCACCAAATTCTCATCAAATTAATATCTTACTGCCTCTCTAGATCTAGATGTACAACAAAAAGGATAAAAGGGTACAGAGTAAAGAGAGAGAGAGAGAGTGAGAGAGCGGTCCCACCAGCAACCCCAACCCAACCCAAAAGGAATCAAAAGGCATCTTTTTCTTAACCAAGTAGGAAGGGGAAGAAAAAAACAAAAACCTACCAAGGCTGTCTTTTATATGATTTCCCACAAAACAACAGTACAATCACATGCATTGCCACCACCACCACCACTGCACAATTCTTCAACATCACCACCTTTTACCACCCTGCCCCCCCCCACCCACCACCACATCTAGTTCTTTTGTTTCTTCAACCCCACAAAAGAATCATCAAGCCTGAAAACCAGAGGGTTATAAAGAAAGAGAACATGAAAGTGTTTTGAAGCATAAACCCACCATGACTTATGTCTGTGTTGATGCCAGCTCCTGATGGACCTACACCGCTGTTAATGCCACCATACACCCCGGTAGAAGGTGTCCCAGTGTATGGTGAAGTGGTTGAGGGTGTCGTAGTGGATGGTGTTGTGGTTGAGGGCGTTGTGGTTGATGGAGTTGTCGAGACAGGGGTTGTACTGGTACCTGCGGAGCTGAATCAAGATAACAATGCAAGAGAATTAGCATCAACCTTGAGAAACCACCCCAATACCACCAAATGCAGATGCATAACTAGATTAGTAAGATCATAATACCATAACGATGTGTAAAAATAAATAAAACTAGATATAGCAAACGACAGTCCAAACGGGCTTAAGCTCATTCAAAAATTAAAGAGTTTTTAAGCACAAAAATACTGGATTACTTCAAATACAAGTAAAACATTGGTGAAACTTTTACATTTCAATTTTCAACCAATAATTTGAGACATAGAATGTTGTCCACTTCCAGCAGCTTATGTTCTTATTATCCTCTCCGATTGTATATAAACCCCTAAAAGGTAAAAATTGTCCAGGAGTTATGGGACCCCTTTTGGCAGCTCATAAGCAAAACAGAGAAAGCAACAGTTTACCCAGGCATCTGCAAAGCATATGGGTGAAAAGGAAAAACTGTGCTAAATCATAAATGGCACTGGGGAGGAGAGGGCATTTTTGACTAAGAAATTACCATTTTATGGTAGCTTGTCTTGTACATTTATAAAAAAGCAAGCTTGCAACAAGTATTGACCTTCAGAATCCCATGAAATCCAAGCAACCTTTTTCCACAGCCAAACATACATTAAATTCTATAAACAAGATTTCATGTGGCAAGCTTTTTCACTGCCAAATGTAGGTTACATTAACTATAAGGCGAATCAATTTCAGCTTGAAATAATTTCAAGCTCATTGGGCAAATAACTTTCCATATGATAAATATAGGAAAGACCCACCACCCCCAGCATTACAAATAAGACAACCATCAAAGCCAATTTCTCCTTAAAAAATTTCACACAGAAAATGTTATTTGGAAGATAACTCTCAAAATATGACATCATTCTTAATCAAAATTTGAGACAAAGAATGGGATAAGATGGCCGTTGATTATGATGCTAGGATTTCAAAGATGGCATCAAACATGATCAAGTTGCCAGATGCGAAAAAAAGGCGAATAAAATAATTGAATCAAAATCCCATGAACACATACAAAGGTTGGTTCCAACATATCCAGTTCAGTTACTGCCATAATGCTCAAACAAACTTTTTGTATTGCTGGTTCAAATATATCCAATGCATGATAATCACCTTGAAACCAGCACATGGAGTTCTAAATTTATCGTTTTTGAAATAAGCATATAAAGTTCCATTTTAGCTTACTTTTTGTTCTATCTCTTAAAGAATTTAGACCCATGTAAACACTGGCTCAAAGGGCTGTGAGAAAAAATGCAGTTCTTAAAGCCAGCTTTTGAATGCAAACACCCACCCATACAGACAGAGAGAGACAGAAAGGCCCCGGAAGAAAAACAAAGAGAGAAACAAAGTTACTGGTTTATGGAAATTAAATCAGAAGGCTATCATATTAGCATTAGTTTTATCTAGCTTATCTCCAAGTAAAATATTAATAAATATTTAACATTTGTAGTGGTCTTTATATTTATGGATCACATGTTAGTACCATACAGTCTGCTCTTTCCAAATATTAGGGCTGGTCATACAATGAACCCCACCCGAGAGAATAATTGCACAAAAAGTCAACATGACTGAAAACATTTTAACCATTATATACTTTTCTTTTTTTTCTTCAACATAACCAATGGAAAAAAAATCATCCAACCATATTTATTTTTTGGCACAATTATTCTCTCAAACAAGATCTATCAATTTGATGAGTTCCAATCTTTTATATGAATACTCCACATAGAAAAAAATAGCCCAAAGATACTACAGTGATTAGAATCGCAGACAGCAAAGCCTATCCCAAAAAGGTTCAAAACACTTATGCAAACATGAAAGAGGCTCTACCTAAAAATAAAATTCCAGGAAGGAGCTGAACACTATGGTACCACATGTACACAGCCTCAAGATACCCACTAAATGTCAAAAGTTGGCTCAAATCTCAAGGCATGCATTGGACCACCCATGCTTTGAATCATACTCATGAATAATTACCCCACCACAGAAGTGGCAGCAGGGCCTTTCATGGTTCATTCAACGTGGACAACCCTAGTTCATAGTAGCATCCAGTAAAAAACCCTACCTACCCTCTCCTCCTCTCCTCCCCTCATCACTGTTCTGGGTGTTGATATCTTGTTGTTTATTTACAAGGAATACAGTCTCAGAAGGAAGGGAATAAGATGATTTAAAAGGGAAAATTGTTGTCCTTTCACAAGGTATTACGGTGTACCAACAAACTCAATTCACATCTAATCACTTTAGTAAAAAGGACACACTAGATCACCAATAATTGATGGGTTTAATAAAGTAAAAGCAACACCAAGAACTCAACCAGCAATAAATGGTAATGAGTCATGAACATCATCATAAAATCACAATGCATCCAACAAAAGAGGGCTCTGATTAATTGTCGATCAAAGATGAAAAAAAAGGAAGTGTTTTGATTTTTTTACACTTAAGATTATGTATCATAAGATAGAACACATAAAAAAGAAACATGCAATGACTGCAGCCATTCAAAAACTGTGCTTTCCGATATGAAGAAAGACGTATCATAAGGGAAAAGAGTGCAGAGAAGAAGGTTTGTGGAGAGGAATCTAAATGGCGTTTAACAGAAAAAGCGAATCTACTTTGGATCGTCGAACTTTTATTTCCGAGTGCCAATGTGTTTAAACCTTGACAATCTATTTTAACCATTTTCCGGCAAACGCTCAAACCAACGTGATAAATCTACTCTCCGATAACCATTTTTTGTAGTTAAAATATTCAAACGTTTGGTTGTTAAAACGCCTTTCAAGTATCGATTTTAATATTCCGGAAAGATCTGTCATCTGAAATAAAAATTTCGTTTCTTTGGAAATCGAATCCATAACCGCGCGTTAAAACGCCGGACCATTCTGGACGTTTCGAACAGAAAGCTCATTCTGGGATCGGCGTTTTGAACGTTAACGATATGCCATAATTCTTATGTTCTGCCTTTTCTCTTCTGTTGACACACTGCGGCGTAAATTTGGTTTATATCAAACACCTCTTTGCTGCAATGCGCCATTAACTGTTTTGCTTTGAAATGGAAGATAAGTTCGGTGTGCAAAAATCGACGGTTGCGCCAACTACGTGTACGCCGCTGGACCCGAGAAAGATTCTGCCACAAGAGTAAACCCATTAAAGACGTAATGACCGCCGAGAAAAGTCTCAGATTCTGCCGTTAAAAAGCTGATGGCGAAATTAATGCACCGCTGATGGCGGATGGCTGCCGAAGCGCCTGATCACCGAAAAACGAATTTATGTGCTACCGAGAACTATGGTTCTCTAATATCGCCAGTTGAGAAAAATATTGAAGAAGAGAGAAGGTTTGCCGGATCGATCGTAAATCAGGCGGTATTAACAAAAATCTGGTGCCAGGCGTACCGATACTCTTTTGATAATGGCTGGTAGTATGAACGATGATGCCGTGTTACGGTTGTAGCTTTATCGTGATGGATTAAGACGCGATCGCCCAACTCCACGTGCGATCAATGTTTTCTGCGTTTGAATCGCTAATAATATTCGCGCAAACCACACCAACTAAATCTATACCGAATCGGAAAAAGCGTCGGAAGAAAATTAAAAATAATAACTATTGCGGAGTTTTATTATGAATCTGACGACCAGAAAAAACCATATGTTGTGAAAACAAAGAAAAACCAAGCGGTTGAACATCCATAGTAGAAAGAGCGTATGAAAATAAAACGAAGAATAATCAAAGAAGTTAGTTAAATAAACATGAACGACCATGTAAACCAGAAGAACATATGAATCAAACGACCATGATTTTAACGGATCAGAAGAAAGAATATTGAGTTCAACCAGACCAAACAATGTTTTTCATGATATGAGGATCAGTTTCTTGGTTAAGAAACACTGGATAAACTGAAAAATAGAAAGTGGGATGATTGTGGAGGTTGGAAGATGTAGAATAAATAAATAATATATCTTGAAATATATCGAATGAAATCAGAATGTTGAGATGGAGGTGAATCAGTTCAAAGTCGATATATCTATGTTGTTCTGAAGTCAGCCAGATTATATAGCAGTTTTTTTTGTAATTTTTATGTTTTAAGTTAAGTTTTTTACTCTTAATCTAATTTTTATCATTTTTCATTTATAAAAAAAAATATCAAAGTATCATTACAAATCTTAATAATAAAAACCAAACTTTTTATTCAATATATACTTAATTACTCTTTCAACTGTTGATGAACATATTGGATTATTTAAAAATAGTGTTCAAAATAATCTAAAATAAAAATAATAGCACAAAAATATTCCCGTCTCAACATTTACTTAAACTTTTAAAATTGATGTTATAATTAGTGACATATCATTTATGACATTTGCTTTGTTTTAATATCAGAATCTTGTCAAACACAAATATTGACTTTTCAAAAGAAAGTCATGTCTTGATCATAATAACCAAAAACAGTTCAACATCAATAATAAACTTTATAGCATTTCTAAATAATTTAAATTTTCAACCATATTAATAATTTGTTTTAAAATAACCTATGTTGCATTAAACTCCATGATCACTTTTCTTGCCATATTTAGGCAGGGCATCATGAAGAGTGTTGGAGGCGACGAGGATGGATGGGGCTTTTTGGCCTCTCTAGTGTCTCTCACCCATCTGTTCGCCGCTATCTAACATATTATCACATGATTCCTGATCGTTTTTTGTAGAAATACCGCCCATAAATCTACGTTTCAATAATCTTGAATTTTTTGTATAAATAATTTTTTTTGAGATTATAAAAATTATGTGTTTAAAAATTATTAATCCGTCTGGTTTCATCTATAAGTCATATCGACAATGTCTCAATAAAGTATTAATCTTGAATCAATGACCTGACCTTAGATCAGTTGACGTCATCAACATTTGTTTATCATTAATCAAATCATCATGATTCAGACAGCAGTTTAGTTATGTTTAAATTGACATCTAGCCCTTCTTTATATCCAGCCTTTAGTTCTTGTTTGTACATCTACTTTATCTCTTTGATGCGTAGACCAAAGTGTTTCAGTGATATATTAACATCATAAATAACCTATTATATAAATTTTGCAGATAATCTTTTGTTGTTTGTTTCCTTGAAAATTTCTTGTTTCAGATTTTATTTGATGTAATTTGTTAAAATAATATGGTGTGTGATAAAATAATTTGGTTTAAATTACCAGTTTTGTCTGATTGTGATAATCTTTGTTAGTGTGAACATTAATGTTGTTTGGGTTAAATGTTATTTTATTGAAAGAAAACAAACGTATATGGATTTAGGCTTTGTTTGATGCATGTTTTTTACAAGTATTTTCTAAAACAGTTTATTTAAATAATGAAATATCTGTTTTGATGTTTTTAAAATCAATTAACTACATCTATCCCAGTTGTTATTTTTTGTTTTCTTGAAACTCAAATCATATGGCAAAATAAATTGTCATATCTTTTTATCATAAAAAGATTATAAGTGAGTTGATTTCGTTGTTTATTGATCTCTTACCTGTGACTTAAATAATAGTTAAATATTAATAAGTTTTAAATATCCATTCTTTTTATGATTTAAAAATATATCTTAATTTAAAGTCAGAAATAATCTATTAATATTCAATGACTTTAAAGATTAGTGGATGTTTGTATAAAAATGTCATGGTAGAAATATAATAATCATTGAGTTAAATGGATATTGGAGTATCATGATTTTTTGTTATTAGAAAACGAATGTAAATTCTTGACCAAATGAACTTTTTGAGTAATTGGGTTTTTTTAAATTATAATATAGTTAAATAACGTAATATTAAATACATGCGTGAATCAGTGACGATAGTGATTTTTAGTGTGTGTGTCGTTCTTCATGATAGTCATTTAAAAAATCGTGTGTTTATTCTTTATTCTGATGTTATATCAATATTGAAAAATTAGATTAATGATATAAATAATTACTAATTGCATAATATTAACATTAATTTTTCTTTTAAATGTTTTGATAATTGATTTGTTGTAAAGATAATCATAATCAAAAATCATCTTAAAATAATACAAATAATCATGTAATTAATCCATTCTAAGATTTACCTCTTGGCATTTGTGGTTGAAAAGAACTTTTCCACTCAAACAAAGAATCTCAGTTTTAGTTATGACCCAAATGGAATCAGGTTTTATTCAAAAGTCAGTTTAATTGTCATTTGTACATGTTGTGGCCACAAAGTCATAATGTAGCGTATATAGTAACCATATGGTTTTGTGATAAAGAAACCGACCAGTACAGAAAATTGAGGAAAAATGTTATGTGGATTGTTTCATGTGCATTAATTTAGAAATAAATATAATTATCATTAACCCATTATAAATGAATTTTTTTAGTTTGCGTCAACGATTAATCAGTATCGTTTGAAACCCATAAAATGTAAGAAAGTATGTTGAACAGTGTGTGGAAGTGGATAAAAAATTGAGGAGAAATTAAACACAGAGTTCAGATCCATATTAAATTTCTTAATATTCAAATAATTTATTAATTTTAATAATTCCTTTTTATAAAGATTAATGTTCAATATTGTAAGATTAAATAATTCCCAAAAGTGTTGGTTTTAAGTAAATTTATTTTATATTTTGATTTTAAATATAATTTTGGTATATTTGAGTTTCTGTACCATGGTTAGTGATGGGAATGTCAGTTGAAATACTGGAAAAATAAATATGTAAGTTAGATTTTAATATAATCTTTTATTTTCTGTCAAATAGAGTTTTTTGTTTAATTGGCTCATCAATGTGAGATTAAATAATTTTATAAAATATACAAATTCTAAATAATTTTATTTATATTTTGTATTATTTAAAATTTTATCTATGAACCAGTCAGACATAACAAGGAATTGCTATATTGACATTTTTTTCAATATATATATATATATATATATATATATATATATATCATTGAATCTGTATTTTTTGTTTATATATTTCTTCATTTTCTTGTTTCTTTCTAAAATTTTCTGCCTTTTATTTTTCTTATGTTTTCAGTTAAATTGTAGAACCAAACGCTGGCAATAAAATGACAGTGCCAGTACACATATTAGTCTTTTTTAGTCAAAATAATTATTTGCATACAGTAAATTTCATTGAATGATGTGACATTAGTAAAGGACAGTGAATTACTTTATATTAATTTTAATTAATGGTTCTAAAAAATTTTGATTAAAATATAAAGTCAGATTTTAACATGGGTTTTTGTAAAAAAATATTCATCAAGTTATAATGTTATAAAACATTTCTCTTGTTGTAAAACAGTTCTTTAAAAAGTCAGACATGAAGTTAATATAATTCAAATATTGTTTTCAAAATATTTGTTTATGTTAATATAAAATTTTATATAATAGAAGTTTTTTTTAAACAGAACTTCAGGTGATGTTTGGTAAGAGTATATTATTGTTTATTAGTTTGCATATTATATTGTATACAAAAAACAACGTAAAGTGGTGAATGTGCATGACCATTATGTTCAGTTATAATCTTCAGTAGAAGTATTAAGTAAAACTATGACAGAAAATGGATATAGTTGTTCAACAGTTAGCATCATCTCAACGAAAATATTTGAAATTGATTATGGATTGATTATTAAGATGATAATAAATAATTTGGAAATAGTGAGTTTTGTCATAAGATTTGGTTCCAGAAATCATCTTTAAAAATAAGGTTTGAAATAACAAATGTTTTAAATAAACATGTAAACTAGATAAAGAGTTTGGAAAATCCATTCATGGAACTTTGTAAATATTGGAAATGTTTTTTGCATTTAGTTCTCTTAGATTGACAATGATCCTCAGAAATTAGTGATGTCTTTTGTTTTATATAACGTTGTGGTCAGTACTGACCATTGTGCGATATTCTCGTTATATATACAAGTGTTATCCAGGTGGCTTTCACTTTGTATCATTTGTGATATCGCGACGAGAAAAATTTTACTCGTCTTTGCTTTTACAGAACGAAGAATCTGATCTTATTGTGTTGTGGGCTTTGAAGTTTTCATGGGTTTTGGTTTTGTCAAATTCAGGTTAGGCTTATAGGTTTGAACAATATCTATTAATTAATTCATTCTGTTGAGACCTTTGAAATAAATTGTTTTAATATCAAACATATTGATGTTGTGGATCAAAACGACAATTATTATACATGTTTATAATAATATTGATTAAAGTTATGTGTGATAACAATCATGTTGTTAACATTGCATTTACCATCAGAAGCACATAATATCTAAAGTCTTGAAAAAAATTGTATGAACATAGATTGAGTCGTTTAATGATTAAATATACATGTGATGTTAAAAATTTTTAAAAACTAATAACTATCATATATATATATCATGACCATGATAAAAATTAAAATAAAGTAATGTTATTATAATAAAAACAATTTTATCTTACATAATGTTATATCTAGTGTAAGAAACCTTCTAATGAACTATCTTAATCTTCTATCTTCAATTTTAATTTATTATATTCAATATATTCAACAAAAACCAAAATCATGTATATATATTTTGTTTGTATTAAAATGTTTTAATTTGGATGTTTTTATAATCTGAAACATTGAGATGTAGCATCTTTAGCATGTATTATTTAAGGCAGTAGCTGTATGGAAGCAAGCGTCTGAAGACTAACCTCTTGAGGAACTTTTTAAGGCAGGAATCTGTAGCTTAGTGTTGGTTTTTTAAGTGATCTGTACTCACAATATAAATAAAATCGTATATATCTTGGCCTATTATCTATGCTTTTATCTAATAATAAAATCTGATAACGAAAAATCATTTGAAGCTTTATAAAAAATCAGCTTGTCAGCTAATATTTAATCACATACTTAAATATTATGAAACAAAATAACATGTATAAATAACAAACGGTAGTAGTGATTTCCATGATCACAAAATTATAAGTTAAAAAACAAAATAAACAACTGTGGAGTCTGTGCTCTGATGCAGAAATAAAAATAATTATCATCAATATCATTATTCTCCTCATCAATATATATATATATATATATATTATGCTTACAATTATATGTCATAATTTGTTAATAGTTTTTCAAAAAATTTACTTTTACATAATTTTTGAATTTGTTTCATTATTTTTCAAAATTTTTTCCTATCTTTTTATATAGTTTTTAAAAAAATTTACCAATTTTTTACATAATTTTTTAGAAATTTGTTTTCTATTTTTTTTCATTATTTTTCAGAAGAATATTTTTGTCATTAAAATGACCAATTTTAGTATTTTGTATAAGGTTTTTTTATATAAATATATTCGCAGAGCATTGAAATAAACTAAAAATAACTTACAAGGAGATGATAAACCATTTTTATAAGTTTTTTCAAATATTATATTTTTTATTAAAAATGCATATAAGAAGATAAGCCAAAATAAATTATAAATAAGAACACCGAAAGAACTTATATAATCAATATTTGTTAGATTTTATTAAACTGAATCAAATGATGAGATTAATGTAATTGTGACTAATTGAGTTGAGTAGACTTATTTAAAATTTAAAAGACTGGACATTATCAGAGCCAGAGGAGAGGTAGGAAACAGTTAACATGTTTAATTATAAAAAATTAGCAATTGTAAATATGAAAATGGGCCTACAGATCATGATTGGGTATGATTTGAGAGGTGACCCTAAACGTGTAAAAGGTCCATTATAGGAGTGATATCCCATATTAATCATTTTTTTTTTAAGAAAAAAAAAATCCCAACTAATATATCTTTTCTCGTCACATCACTAAAATCAAACTTTAAACAAAATTAATCCTTTTAAAATAGTTAAAATCATCTCTCCGTGATTATAATTTTAGTCTTAAAATTAATACGGTTTAAATTATTTAAAAAGCTTAAAATCATAGGAATTTTGGCCATATGACAAATAAAACACTAGGGTTAGACGTTATTTAAAAGTTACTTTGAATATTTTTATTTTTTTTTCTTAGAACTTAGAAGATCATTTTGGACATCACTCCGATCAGAGACCAAGATAGACGGTGGATAACAGCTGTCAGTGGGCCCCACCTCATCCTTCCTCACCTGCCATTATTGTCCTTTTGATTCCTTTTCACTTCTCTCTCTCCATTTGAATTTCTTTGGATTTAGTGCAACGGCCCTTTTTGGCCCTTTTCTTTCTTTAATTTATATACCGGCCTTCTATTTTCTTTGAATTACCAAACCCCCCCCTCTCTCTCTCCTTTTTTAAAACCCTAAGAAACATCCCCTTTCTGCAACGGGCACTCGATTCACTTTAAAGATTAAACTTTTTCATGCCCAAAGTAAGCATGTCCACATTACAATAAACAAAAATAAACTATGCTTTAGTATTTTATTCAAAGTACCATTTCAAATCAAGCTTTCAACTTTCGCTTTTGTTAAGTCAAAGTAAAAAGAAAAAGCTATCTTTTTACTTTCTTTGGAATGTATAGGAAAAAAGTAGTTTCATTTCTGAAAACACATATTTTACCACCGAAGTATTTCAGCTTTTATAAAATATGATGGGCATGCTCGGTTCCTCTTTTATTGAAAACTATTTTTGTTCTTTATTTAATAAAGAAGAAACACATTCAATTCTAATTTTTGTTTAAAAAACACAAAAATTATTAAATTCAAAAAATTTTTAAAGAACAACAAAATAATATTTTCTACATTTTAAAAAGTTGTTCTTCAAAAATAAGAATCAAATACGCCTAACATTTTTATTCAAAATTTTCCAATCTAATGTTTCATTCAAAATAATGAGTATTTTTTTATATAAGTAGATCTAAGTTCTATTCCCCTTGTAAAAAAATCTGCTCCCACTGGGCCACTAGCACTAGCTAGATCCGTATATGGTTGGCAGTTACGGTTTTAATGAAAACAATAGTAACCAATCAATGAAAACCATAGTTACAACTGGAGGTTATGGGGCAAATGTGATCATTATTTTTAAGGAAAGATTATGTTTAGAGATTTTTTTAAAATTTTAAAAGATATTATTTTTTGGCAGAAGCTCGTAGTATTTGGTCAAAAGATACATGAAAAAACGAGTACATGATTTAAGACAAAATGACAACCCAGCGCTAGCCGCCTACCTATTTTGAAGAACAATCCGCCTCAACGGCATTCTTTTTTATTTATTTATTTTCGACCGTTGTTCCACATGGGCCATTCATCAGCGCATAAGGACGATTGTGGGTGGGGCCAAGTTGGTGGGGAGCCAAGTAGACTATATTGCGTCACACATGCACACACACATGCTTGCCAGCAGAACTGCAGTGATTGCGTGTACTTTGCTCCTGTTGCTGTTCCACTTGCAGACATAACATAACTCAGCTGTAATCTTTATTTTGCATACAAATTTACTAAAATTAATGGTGCTTTGGAAACAAAAACAGAAGAAGAAAAAATCCTTAGAGAGTTTCTCATATCAGAAGAGAATGCATCTATACTGTGGTGTATTTTTATTAACAGTCACTTTGAGCCTCGAGCCTCTGTTAGGCCAATCCCACCAGCTAATGTAAATCTTTACAGAAACCCAATGAAATTGTGAAGTTACATGATGCATTTCCGAAAAATCCTAGAAGGGTATCTTTTGGTAGAAATAACATAAAAAAATATACAAATTTTTTTAGCAGTAGGACAAAAGTTAGGAAACAATTTACAGAGGATGAAATGAAGAATTACATGGAAAAACCAGAGTCTGTATGAATGAGCTGGGTGAAAACTAGAGGCTTCAGGCTCCGAGAGGAAGGGTTGATCCGGCCACGTGAAAAAGTGTATTCAGCTCATGTTTTTCTATGTACGGCTTCCCCACACTAAGCTTGTTTTGTTTTCAATTCGGCTGATTAACTTTGATTCAATTCATTGTCTTTTTATTTTATTTTTTATTTTATTACAGTATCGATTAAATCTCAATGTAGCTTTTGGCTACCATCAATGGAGGCGTTGGTCCCATCACGAAAATCACCCTTGAACAACCAAATTGGTTACTAGTGTTCATGCTCATCAGACCCACAAAGTGCTCATTCCTTTCAGAATTTCCATTTCTCATGTGGGCATGAGGCTAGAAGACGAGGAGTTATTGGCCCCAGTTTGAGACTGAAAGCCATTGCTACCTTGGGAGTTGGGAAACGTCTCATTCTATTAAAAGAACAAGTCTTTAATTTGAACAATTTAAGAGACAATTCAGTTACCATTCATGATCCACGCTGTAAGATATGCCTTTGTATTGGCCATCCACCAACCAAAACCTTCCCAAACGGTTTGAACCAGAGACAAAGTACAGATTTGAGGAACCTAATTCTATCACCTTTCCCATGGTTTCACCCCTCAGAAAATCAGAATTTATTCCTCAATCTTGATGCCATCTTATAAAAGGAAAAAGAAGAGGAGACAGAACTGTTTTAATAATTGCTTTGTGCCATGGCTAACTCCTCAATGACCCATTTAAGTGCATAATTCCAAATGGTATCAATAGTCCTGGATAAGAATCTATATTGGGTACTAGAACTTCAAGGAGGGGATGAAAGTCTAGGAGTACATTTGTACACATTTCAATATTTCATCAAACCAATTTCAGGGGATGAGAGGATACAAGAATTTTTTGATCACTGCATGTAACATTCCAACGAGCAACTATCATAGTTTCCTTGAATGAAGGATCTCAAAATGTTTTCACCACAAATTCTTAAGAAAACAGTCATATGGGTATAGACACTTACATAGCTATTTTATCCATGCCTCTTAGTAGGTTTTGAACTGGATATGGTCCTGTTGCCAAACTATGAAATTATGGACCACCAAAGTTGGCAGCAATCAATTTGGAAGCCGCATCAAATTTAATGTGGCCTCTCTGCTTGGAGGATGTGTTAGATTCTTTTATCAATACTGCAGGTGATGACATTTGCGTATCTATAGTAGATCAACAGCCTTAAAGGAAGGACTTAACAGGAAACTCCAGCAAGACCAAGTAACTTCAGCTCTAATGCAAAAGCGAAGGATCTTCAGATTCTTCAAGGTTTTGAGTAATGTACAATTCATCAATTGGAAGAAACACCTTGTCAGGCAACAAGATCTACTTCATCACGTCCAGGTGGAACCACGTCCAATCTCATCATACTCCTGTATTGAACTGGAATGGGTGCACCACCCTGCACACACAGTTCCACCACGGCTGGAGCCTTGCCATAATACCGCTTCAGGCTGTTGTCCAAAGTAGACCTATCTTGATCCTGTACATGCCATACATAGTTGGGACCCACAAGATCATCCATTGTTGCTTCTTGCCAAGCGTGCAAACCGTTGCGAGACTGGTGCTTTGATGCTTTGCACATCCTCAACTTGTGTCCCTTGGGACCTACCTGAACTTCAGGACAATATCCACAAGTCTGCACACTGTACTTATCCAAAATCCTTTTTGCTCCTGATATCATCTGAATCCATGATTCCAGTGTAGTGGTACTTAATTCCTTCAAGCTCATCTCCTCCCCATTATTTAAATGTTTCAGAAAGTGACTAAGATCCTGTGATTGGAATCCTTTTCATCTCTCTTCAGTTTTGGTCCCCAAAACAGATTCTTCTAAATTTCTTCTCAATTCATCCTTTTCTTTGTCTGGCTCAAAATCTACAATTCTTCCTTCAATGCAATATACAGGCCTAGTTCTTCTCTTTGTAGGGTACTTTACAAGATCTACACCAGCTTGAATACAGAGCTCTAAAATGGCAGGGATTCTTTGGACATTGAACCTCTCATCATGTCCAACTCTAGGTTTTCCAACACGATCTGAGATGGAAGCATTTGGGGAAATAAACCACATCCTCAACTCGCCCTTTCTCCAAACATGTTTAGCACTACAGGAGACCCTCTTTGGACCAGTGCATGTTCAGATATCCATGACACAGCCAATGTGAACTTCAAAGCAGAACCACAAGCAAAGCCTTAAGAAATTAGCAAATCGATTAAATGCTGCAAGGTAATTGATTGTTCAGCAGCATACTCATATGGAGGCCAGGCATGAAACGTGAAACATGTACAGGAAGCGAGGAAAATTGAAATTCTTAATGGTGGATATGAATTTAGCATATTTCAATTATCTCTCTATTTCTAAATTTCCCAGTTTTCTTCAAAAAAAGATCATTATCTCACCCTGTTGTCATGAAATTGGAGGGAAAAGTTCAATTCATCTGAAACCACAACGAAGCAGCAAAGCTAAATGCCTAGTAGGAAGAAGGAAGAGATTGAGCCAGACCCAAAGGAGTACCCGGCGGCAAAAGGTCGACCAGGCCCCGAGATCTAACAAAGACAATCTCTCCCGGGAAATCAACAGAACACAACTTGGAAAAAGAGTAGGGCCCAGAGCCAAAGATAATCTAAAATGTACGTTCAGTTTTGATTCTAGGTTTGTAGCCCTAACAATGAAACTATAGAAATGACCTAAATCCCTACTGCAGTGCAAGGATAGCTTACAGTTGGCATCCATGTGATTATAAACATTGCCTGAACTGCTGTTTTTAAAAAACAAAATGTATTAAGAACAAAACACCCAGGAAATGCATAAGGAGATATCATTCCAGTGGATGGAAGAAAAATCACAGGATAGTACCTGCAATTGTGAACGGGAATGACATCAATGAGTTTCCCAGCAGATTCCATGGAGGGTGACTGTTGGGCTTGATAGACTTGATGAGCCACCCCAATCAGTTCAGGGACGGCAGGCCGTTGTCAGGGTCTTCAAGCACCTACAAGGCTGGGCCTTTCTAGCTTCCCTCTCCTCCTTAGCTCTTCGGATCAGAATTTTCATCGGTGTTGGATACGGCTTCCTCTCCGACTTTCTGCTACAAGGCCTTGGCACATCTGCATATGGTGGATCATCCACTCCTTCCCCTCCTATGAGTGAGCTTCTTCTGAGAGGCAGAAGGGAGAGGTGGATTCAATTCGCACGTACTCTCTTAGAATGAGAAAATTCGAAATTGACTCTTCTATGCATCGCTTAGGAAGAAATTCCGCCGTTAATTTCAGAATTCCTGCCGGTAATTTCAGAAGTCTGACAAACAATCAATCTGTAGTATATACAGCATTCAGAATCTGAAATGGCTTTCGACGGCGAATACCGGCAACTGACGTCGTGGATTGATTCCTTCTCTCAGTTTGCTGGGGTATTCACGGTGCTGGATTCAGGGTAAAAGTGGAATGACAGTTTTTGCATAGCTGAAGTGACGTGGCGTGATGTGATTTGGGTGCATAGGCACTGAACTCTTCGACTCTTCGATTGTTTCAAAGGGAATTACGCTTTCAGGTTCGGATCAACCTATATTTTAAAGTTTTGGATGTAAATAATATATATATATATATATATATACATAAATATTATAATATAAGAAATAATTTATATTTAAGCTGTATTGATTTAGTTAAATGCGGATGCGTAAGAAGTGACGTCACAAAGGTCAACATCACGATTCTTGAATTTTACAAACTTTTTAAAGTTAAAGCGGGTTATCTAGGCATGTGAAGTGGGTTATCCTCGACAAGCGGCTTTGATGAATCAAACATTAGTATTTTCTTCTCCTCCATTTCAGAGGCTTTAAGTAACCCTATTACAGACATTCATAAGTAGTATTTTAAAATTTGAAGCGGGCCTTCTTGCTTTGCCCCATAAATGTTTCAGTTTCTATATGTACTCCTTATCAAATTTTTGTGTTTATGTGTGGCGGAAAATCTATCATCGCGATGTAATTTATCGCCATAGGCATTCAGCATTGCTTTTTACAAATGCAAGTATGATCATACTAACAATTATGACTTGCAAGTTTGCATGAGGCGGTAATACCATAAATCATAACCTACATACCATTCAAGTGCCATGAGTCCCATAAATAAAGCTCTTATTTTTAAGTACATCATATGATAATATGGCAATATAAAAAAAATGTATCTTGTCATATCATTGAATGGCATATATTAGAGTGATGGAAAGATGGAGTTTGATATTCTGCTTAAGACTTTGCCTATATTACACAGTGGTTGATATAGGAACACGTGCAATCTCAGATGGGTTGATGGGTGGGCGATGGATGGGGCATCTCGTTGTACGTGGAGCGATGAGATTCTTGCATTTGAGTCTGTTTCCAAGCTGAATTATAAGGTTAACGTTAGTCTTATTGTTGCAGAATGATGTGGGGATGTGGGGTGATATCTACTACCACATGGGGAGGCTTGGCTTTAGGCGACATTGAAGATGGTACATATGTGTAGGTTTGTGGGGGTATGGAAGGTGATGTGTAAGTCTGTGGGGGTATAAACGTATCGGGTGATGGGGAAGTATGAAATGTCAATTGATGATGGTGCAAGTATGAGGGTATGGAAGTGCATTGGGTATTGGGTAGTATGGGGTATGGAGTATCGTTCTGCCAGATATGCTCCCGAGTGGGTGATATTAATTGGCAATGCTCGACAGGTGTACCCACGGCCTCCCTTACCGTCTCGATCCACGACCTCGTTGCGCATTTTCAACCACGATCGTTGATCAACTCTGCTCTCCTGCTACCTCGAATGGGGTACGCGTCTGGTGGTGGATGACAACTGGAGAGTCTAATGGATGATCCGCGTGAAGTAGATGCCTCCTGATCATGTCCGTTGAGCGGTGCTCCTCTGCGATGCCCAACTGGGTATAGCTGCGGTTTAGCAATATAATATAAATGCGTACACTGTCCATGAGTAGCCCACATGATATTGCGTATGTATAAGTCGAGCGGAGATAAAGAACCTGACGAACAATTACTATAAATCATGTCTATTGATTCAAATTTGAAAAACACTTTACTATAAACACAAGACTCTAACACCAAAATGAGTACTCACAGAGTTTGTAGTATGATACCTCATATCCATCCTATGGAGTGGTGGTGTCATGGCGTGGAATTAATAATCTGACGATACCATCGCATATATATGGATAGAAGCTGATCGTAATACCTCCGTAGAAGTGCGATATCTCTGATCTCTTCGATCACGTCCGTGCATCCACTCTATATGGCTCCCATGCAGAGCAAGATGAAGGTATCTCTGGTGTAGCCCCCAGTGCTTTTAAGACTCGCTCTATGGGCGGGTGCACTGTGGCTGATCTAGAGCATATGGCTGTTGATATAAATCCCATTAGATCTCTGATATTCAAGTAGATATAAATGGTGATCAAACCAACGCGCATCTTACGACGTAAGCTGTATATAAGACCTACATATTTACATTTTTACATCAATAATCTTGATGTGAATATGAATCAAATTACTATAGAACCATCATTTTTACATATACTACATTACCTAATCGAAATGTGCATATAGGTGATCTCTTGGTATAGAATCTGGATGGAGTTATGCACCCATGTCGGGGAGGTGTACTCTCCACCACCCCTTGATAGATGGAGTTGACTCTGGCTCGGTGCGAAGCCTCATCTATGCTCTCCATATTTCTTTCATCCAGTGTTATCAATCATATAAATGAGTAGAGTGTTGGATGTCATGTCTTTTGGTTACTTTCCAAAGGTGGAGTGCATAAATGAGCTCTCTGAGATAAGATTTGAATAAAATAAACAAGTAAACCAAACTAATATTGTATTTATATATGAATGTAGTATACTGACTAAAATAAAGATTCACTGGAATCTATATGATGCATAAATACAGCAGCTAATACATATAGAATCAGGCATGGCTCTCGGCATAATTCTCGATACAGCGCTAATACGGCGCGATTTGTGTCAAATCTAATGGCGGTGGAGCAAATGGACATTGCACTTCCTTCTTGTCATGAAGCAAAGGAAGGATCAATTTAGTGCTAAGATGGGAAACCACGCGCCTCGGCTCTAAGTAGCCTCTGTGGTGCCAGAGTGCCCGGGTGGATAATTGGTCACATAACACGTATGGAATGGCAAATCCATGGGAGCATTGCGGGTGGTATAGGCACGAGCGGCTCAGGCCACAGCTCTGACATCAAACATGTCTCGCGGTACATCGAAGGCTGTGACAACTTTGTTCTGGGCATATTCCACTTATGTTTTGAGTGTAACAAGTATTTTCCATTGTAATAACATATCACGGGAATAGTGGAGGCATACATATTTGACCTATACAAAATGGTTCAAATCAGTTAAATAATATGAGGATATACTTTTCCGGAAATTATAGGAAGTAACATGTCATGGAAATAGTAGAAGCAAACATATTTTGCCAAAGATTATAGGAAGTAATTATGACTTGGTTTTGAATTAAAATTCATTAATAGATAGGCTTGCAATTTTCTATTATTCATTCATAAATCATAAAATAGTAGCATAGGTCATGGGATCATCATTGAGTCATATCCTTATAAGAATATAGTACTATAAAGTAATATGTCAAGTGAATAGAACTAAAAACAATAAATATTAATTATTGTGTAAAATAAAATAAAAAATTCTAAAATATTTTAAGTTCAAATAGCAATGATTTGCTAAAAATCAAGTTTAAAAGAATATAAACTTGATTTTTCTAAAAAACTAAAATAATAGAAATTATATTTCAACCCAAATGGTATTCATGATATTAATCCTTTTAGGTGATAGGGAGATGAATTAATATTTTGAATGTCTTGGATTATAAATGATAATTGGCATTAAAATTAAAAGTAATACAATCTAGATCAAGAGTTATTACAGAGCTCGGGAGGAGGAAGGATCCAGTATGCAGTCTCAATTAGGATAAATTGTAGAAATAAAAAATATTATGATGTATTATAAAATGAATAAATGTAAAAATATATATTAAAATTAAAAGATAAAATGATAAATAAAGAACGATTTGTTAATTAATGCTTAAAAAAATTATATAATTAGAAAAATCAAAATAATTAGCTAGTTCATCAACTTTTTTCATTTTCATTTATTTTATATTTTTTCAATCTTTCCATATAAATAAATATTAATTTTATAAAAATAAAACATAAATATTGTAATTTTTACTTCTATTCATTAGTATTACATCATTTATGGCTATTTATTTATTGGATTCAAACATGGGATTTCAATAAATTTATCCCATATTTACCATTTTCAATGAGCTCGATAGCTTATAAATCATATTTATTTTTAATAGAACTTAAGATTTAAAAACAAATACCAATAATCTTCAATAAAAAAAAAGTTAATAAGACTTAGTTTAAGTGATTAACAACCAAGGCAAGTGTGATAAATGGAAGGATCCAGGGTTCAAGTCCCAAAAGAGATGAATTTGTGAGAAACATGTTACTATGTTACAATGAAAAGTGAAGATGTGTGAATATACATATTTCTAATATATGTCCCATAAATTTAATTTTTTTTTTTTGAGTGCAAAATATAATAAATATAAAACAAATGCTAATCTCTTCAAATCAAATAAATAAAATTACTGTGGGCTTGAGGTTTAAAGTGGTTAAGAACCAATGCAGTGCTGAGAGAGGAAGGATCAAGGTTTCGTCTTTATATTTACTATGGAAGTGAGATCATTGGATATCGTATTTCTCAATATATGTTCCACAGTTTAAATTATTTTTTGTAATTTTTTGAAATAGAAATAACTCAAATAAATTCCATATGATTGGCATGAAGCCTTGCCTTCCCTTAGGAAATTAATGTGCATTTCTTTGAGTATAATTCCCAATTTATAATTTTGTATGATAACTAAATATTCGTCTTGCATTAAAAAGTATTTGATGGGCAGCACCACTCATCACAGATCACCAGCAGGGGCAACTTGAACATCAGGCTACATTTTTTATTTTTCTTTTTAAACAAATTTGTTTTAAGAAAAACACTAAATTTAGATAATAAGAACACTTTTTAGAAAACACCAAAATAATGTTCTATGTGTTTTCAAATAATTGTTCTCAAAAATAGTTATAAACAATACTTCTAAAAAATAGGTACCAAACAAGTCCATCAATTCCATATGGCTTTAGTTTTATAAAATAAAAAATATTTAATTACACGATATATATCAATGGGCCTGCAGCAAATATTATCACACACAGGATTTTAATGGGACAGACCACAGAGTTGCCTCTCTACGTATCAACCAAAGGCACACCAGGCTAGGCCGAAAATGTAAAGATTTTCCGTAAGGCTAGTTCAATATGGAGGGGTTACCTGTTGTAGGTGACAATGAGTACTAGGGAGGAAGAAATGATGGGCCACAAGGCACCCAGGCCCTAGTGCCGTCGTCGGAGAAAACATACTAAGCCCTAAATTAAATGCATTTGGAGAGGAGAAAAGAAGGAGATGAAGAAATGGAAGAAATGAGGAGGAAGAAGAAGGAAGGGGAACCTAAATTTTAAATACGATGGCGGGTTATCTGAACAACAACTTTTTGATTAATGATAAAGTACATTGAAACTTTGGGACATGACTTTTAAATCAATTAAAAACCATTTATTGGGGATACTTGAACTTTGAATCGAATTTGCTTAAAGCCATTATTTAGAGACGACGGTTTTTCTTGAATTTATCGTCTACGTGCTTTAAATAGACTAGATTGAACAATAGTTTCAAATATACATTATTTTTGTAATTTAAAATATATATATATTTACATCAAAATCTATATTTTATAAAGAGTTCATCAAATTATCACAGCCCACCCCAAGGCACCGTGATACGAAGATAAGATTATGATGTATGGAAATATTTAGATTTGCGAGAATATAATGGGAGAATGAAGTTAAGGAAGAGAGAAAGTAGATGGCACCAAAGATGGTAGAAGTCAGAGGAGCAGTTTTATTTTCTTTCGTTCTCTTATATAGTTGAATGAGGATGGACGTTAAATGCGTGAGATGTAGATTCACAGATATATATATCGTACGATGAATATACATTGATATATATAGATTCAAATTCTGAATATAATGAATATTCATTCATGTATTTCATAACAACAACAAGAACATAAAAAATTTAAAATATCAATATTACCTTCAGGGCTCCACATGACCCCTCGATATCCATGCCGTATCTCTCCTTCCCTTTCCACACGATTCATTACCCCATACCACGCATTACCCGACCTCTTATAATTTTTTTATTTCGTTTTTTATTTATAAATATTTTAATGAATGACTATCATTTATGGAAATATCTTTGGTTTTCTCAACTGTAACCTTTGGCATACCATTTACTAAGCCTATAAATAGGCCTTATCTAGAGTGGAATAAGATTATCCACAAGTTTTCTTCTCCATCTCTTTCCTCTCCTTATTTTATTTACATTCTGACACGTGCTCGACACGGTCTCACAGACGATAATATAAGCGATTTCGGACATTTGCGATTCGGACATTTACTTAAGGCTTCTCATCACACTTAGATATAACCCCAGGTCACATTTATTTGTTGATTTGTTTTAAAGTTTTCCTATATGTGCTTTGTTGGCATCTAAAGATTTGGAGGTTTGGAGTTGGCAAATCAGCCGAAATTGATTTCCAATGTGTGTTCTTTTTTTTTTTGATTCTCTCCTACTTAAATATTGGGAATTGATGACGTTTATTTTTTAGTTTCTTGTTTGGCGATTTATTTTTTATTATTTTAATGAGTCAAAACAATAAAATAAGGAGAGGATGGAGAAGAGCTTGGGATAAATCTTTGTTCACACTCTAGATAAGGCTATTTATGGAAGCTTATAATGGAATGCCAAAAGGGTACAATGAGGAAAACCAAAGGACACCCTCACCTGTGATGTCATTCATTAAAATCTATTTATAATATTTTCCACCATAACATCAAATAACATACCTCAATAAAAACCTTACTTTTTTTTTTTTTTTTTTTGCAGGTGAATGCTTTGAGGGATTTTTTCTTTTTATTTCCTTATGTTTTCCATAGAAAGCGCAGTCAATTTCCATATTTTAAATAAATTAAATTTTATAATTTTAATTAATTTTATAAGATACATCTTATTTTTCATTATTTTAAAAATATATAATTAAAAAACTTTTTATTTTTAAATTTTAATTATTCATTGCTTTATTTTCTTTTATTATATATTTTAATAAATATGATAAAACAAATCAACTTTTAATACATAAATGCATTTACTTATAATAAATAGAATTAATAAATTGAGGATATTTAATATTTTTTAATAGTATTTTTATTTACAAGATAATAATGAAACTATGGATAGTATATTTTATTAATATTTTTTTAAAAAAAATTAGGTTTTTAAAGTAAATTTTAGGTTGGTGTATTAGCATGACTTAGGAAAAATATTTCTAAAAAAAATCAAAATCCTATGAGAAATGCAAGTTTACACACTTATTATTTGTCTTATATGGTTTGTATTCATTACATACACTACTATAAATCCTTATTTTTTTCTCATTTGAAACTAATATGTGTACGTGTAAAACTCCGAAAAATTTAAAATTTTCTATGAGTATAAAAAAAAATAATAATAATAAATTGCTGAAATAACTCAGAGAAGCTTAGAAAGATTCCCTAGAACTGGATGGCCGATAGATTGCGCGTTAGTCTTCTCGAAATAGGTAACTTAGAAAGTTTATTTGAATTTCTTGGAAGTGGTAAAGAGATTCTTTGCCAGATTTTGAAATTAGGTATCTAGTAACCCTAAGACTGAGATTTTAAAAATACAAAGTTAGGAAATAGCAAAGTTAAATTCATTTAAAATAAATTGGTAGAGGCGAAAATAAATTATTTTAGGACAACAGGCTCGGGTGAGTCGTAGAGCGCGTAGGCATAAGTGGGCCTAAATCCCGACTTATGCTTAAAGGGGAGCAAAGCTTAGGAAGCTCATTTTGGGTAGACCAACAATGGTTGAGTTAGAGAGAAATGAGGAAACTCCCGCATCTCGATCTCTGAGATCGGGTGAGTGGTCGTCGGTCGAGATTTAAAGTTCATCCTGGGCGAGGCTGTAGATCACAGGCAACACGCAATTTCATCGAGAGATTTGGGTTTGGAGAAAGCTAGTGAGAGAAGCTCTACACCTTATCTCTAAGATTTACAAAGATCGGCGGCTCGGCGGCTCGGTTTCCTTCGGGCCAAGACTTAAAGTCGGAGTACTCGTCGAGGGCAACGCGTGGACCACAAAAATCAAATTTTTAAATCGAAGATTCGACGGAAGGATTCGGGAGGCGTGGGTCACAAGGTCTTTGAGACTCCCAGTTTAAATCTTAGCTCGAGAGGTAGGAACCTTCATACTTGGGTTTATATTTCATCTAAATGCTGTCTTGTTCTTGGTTGGGCCCTAAGGGTTGTTTGAGTTATTGTTTAGAACACAAGGAAGTAAATATTTTCTTTGATTTAGGTGTTTTATTAGTTCAGTTTTTAGGGTGTTGGGTTTCACGATTGGGTTTTGTGCCATGTTTATATGCATTTGAATTATGGACTCAATTAGTATGTGGGTTTGAGTCGGGTGAAAAGGGTTGTTTAAGGGATGAGTTTGGGTAGGAAAAATGGCATGTCACGGGAGCTTTAAAGGAGCCGGGAGAAAGCGATTCATGGGTTTTCCTGCTTCATTGCCACGATCCTTTTATTCATCTGAGGCCTCCAGCCCGGATGACCATACTTTCATCCCAGGCTTTTTTTTTGGGTGTTCTTAGACTCTATGGAAAGCTCTTTGTGTCTAGAATCCATCCATATATAACAATGCAATTTGGACTCATATTATGTCCTAAAATGATGAAAACCAGTAAGCTCCTATTGGTGCGTGGTCTTTATTAATGTAAATCTCAACTTTGGGCTGACCATAACTTTCATTACGAAACTCCAGATTCGTGTGTTCTTGGACTCTATGAAGATATTTGAAGTCTAAAATTTGACCATATATCTTTTCAATACATTAGTTCTCATACTTGTTGAAAAAATTGATTATTACAATAAGTGTATCGTGTTGGTTGTGTGGATGTGAGGGGAGTTGTGTCTTTAAAGTGGCTGCATTATGGTAGGTTGTAGGCTATCTTAGGTGCATGATATGCCATGACTTGCTTCGAGTAAGGTGTATCATTACGCGCACAAGTAGTGACTTGATGAAATATTAACACGTGTTGTGTAATTTGATTGAAATGACATTTCTTGGTTAAGAGGTGTCATGCTTGGATATCAATATGTGTCATCCTAACATGTGAGTTTAGTGATATGTTTTCAGCCATGGACATGGCTATTGCCTGGCATGTTGTAGGATTAATTTATTGGGCGGTATGCACCGCGAAAATTATGGCCTAGAGTTTTATTATGACATTAACATCCTAGTAGTAGTCGGAATGATGTTGATGTATGCTTGTTTGATGTATTGACATGAATGTGATAAATGTTAGTATGATTGCATGTATATTAGCGTTTAATGAATGTATGGACTTTGTGTGCGTTAGACATGAGTGTCAGGGTACACGGTGGGTGTCTGGTGTGGGGTGTCCATGTAAGTCTTTGTAACCATTGGGCATGACTTAGGTCTGGCCAAACCTGATTGCATTGCAGCGGTGCGAGGATCGCATGGTGTGGGCGTGAGTGCATGGTTGTCATTACGCATCCTTGGTGAATGGGTTGTGAACTATGCTGGAGCGAGTCGATGGAATCCGCATGAGTTTTACACATGATGTTACTTGCGGGTTAGGGAAATGAAATGACTCCATTGCATTTTATATGCAGTAGGGCACCACTAAAGCGATGGGTGGCAGGTGCAGAAGGTGGTTTCTTGAGGAGAATTGTTTAGGTTGATAACAATGGCCCATTTATGTCGGAGTGAGTCCACTGCAATATCGGAGGTTGTCACACATGTATCAATCGTCGGAGTAATACTTGATTGATATCGGAGGGGTTGTCCATATAATGTCAATCATTCGAGATGTATCGATTGATATACATCGGAGGTTGTCACAAAATAGTTGTTAAATTATTGCACTGTTGCCCATATTGGAGGTTGTCACGGGTAAGCACAAATACCTTTGTTTGGAAATGGTTTTCGTTCATGTGGAATCGTATTTGAAGTCGGTGGACTTGATATATGGGGCATGATGGGTCGTGTCTCATTCATGACAAGTAGGATTTTTGTGCTGGGAAGTTGCGTATCCTAGGTTGGTGTATTGTTTGACCATTCATGTGCATTTGGAGCAGGAATAGCTCTTGTAGGACATCTGCAGTAAATTTAGCTGGCGTCGTGGACCCTAGCACTAGGGTACATGACGTATGCGAAGGACGGGACTGATGTCATAGAGGCTGACATCATGGGCTGGTGGATTATGACGCCAGTCATATTTTTTGTATATTATATTTAGAACATATTAGTTTTTAATATAATATTTTTGTATTAAAGGCAGTCATAATAACTCTTGGTAGAAAACTTTAGTGATACATAGATTGTATTTATGTGGATAAAATGGGTCCTCATTGGCCATTTTATAAATGTTGAACTACAGTGTAGTCGTTGTATAATATTAGGACGTATTTGCCATGAAAATGCACGTATTGTATTTTAAGGTAGAGCTCCCAGTACAAATGTGACTACGCCCGATTTTAGTTCCAAATCCACGAGTCTGAGGAAAATGGGGAGCTAAATGGTGTGGTCAATAGTTTTGGAGCATCCACGAATCTTCAGGTTGACAGTTTATCGCATGGACTCCCGAGATTTAGGGTGCCCGCGGCGTATTTTTAATATTTTGGGTTGGCGATAAGAAATAATGAAAAACTAATGAGATAAACTATATTTTCCATATTTATTATAGGATGTGAGTTTACTTGACATTAACATGTATTATATTTATTTTTTATTACGTGTGAGCTAAGTCTTGTCCATGAGTACCATATAAAAATGTCATAATTTAGTGTGTTAGCATAAGACTTAAATATATTTTTGATTAAGATTCAAGTCATACATAAAGTACAATATTTTGTATGTATAAAAGTTAAGTCTAAAGAATGTCATTTTGCCTTAATTACAAAGAAAGGTTATTCTTTTACCTTAAAAGGATTTATTTATTTTATTACATTTTTTATTTTGTATTCTATTTTTATTCCTATAGTTGCCACATTTAAATAACTTGAATTTTTATTTATATAGATCATCGGCATTCATATATAAATAATTTAAATAATTTAATAAATATGTAAATAATTACTAATATTTTGAAAATTATATATATATATATATATATATAACATATATATATATATATATATATATATATATATATATATATATATACTCTATATATATATATATATATATATATATATATATATATATATATTGTACTTTTTCAATGTTAATTTCTATTCACTTTCAAATAATACTTTTGAAATCAAATACTAAAATGAGTTAGCCACTAATTTTTTATTAAATAATTAATATTTTTATATTATTTTTTTTTACTTTATTTAGAGAATAATTTAACATGAATTAGTATTTATTTATTTATTTTTAAAAATTTTGGGAGTTTATAAAATTAAACACATAGAAACAAGAAAATAAAACAAACATCATAGATGAAAGAAAGTATTATATATGAAAATCTACAATATTAAGTATTTATTAGTTAATCTACTTTAATATATTTTTTTTTGGAAATAAAAATCTAATAAGGAAATAAAAATAATGAATATTAGAAATTTTTTAAAATGATTTTTAAAATTAAGTAGATCTTCAAATAAGTGAAAATAAAGTATATATAATCTAAAATATTATGTATTAAGGTGAAATTATTGCTATAAGTCAATATATTTATATATTAAAAAGTCCAATTTACTTTAATTATTTTGCAAAATATACGAAGATTCTACCATAAAGCCAAGATTAAAAGAAAACTTGCATTTACTCTCATGGGTCATATATAATGTGCAAGAGAGAGATAAAATAATATAGAGAATAAGAAGAGAGAGGGGAAATAGAGCAAGGGAGATGAGGTAGGAGAATGAAGAAGTGATTCTCAGGATGATGGCCCAAGTATTGGAGGAGGCTTTTGTAGACTTACAAATGACCTTCCATTACTCCATCTTAAAAGCGAGTAATCAAAGTTATTAAATTTACCTGTAGATGTGATTATTTTACCACCATTTAATTGGATTCACGTATAAGTAGTCATTCACCACATGTAAAGAGCATCCATTTACAACACTCTCCCTTGAATAACTATCATAAAGAATATGTCTCATTAAAACATTACTAGTAAAACCTAGTGAGATAAAACATAACAAATAAAAAAGAGTATAATACTCTTAGAGTATTTGTATATTATTTATGTAGTTGTGCAATTTATTTTGTAAAGAGCCTTACTTATTAAAGCAGGTGGCAATAGAAGCACTGGATGAAGGGAAAGAAATAGTGCGTCTATTTAACATCGTATCATGGGCGATATTTGTATCATAAACGTGATATCCTTGATTAGATTCTAATGTTGTATATTAGCTTTTTGAATGTTAGGGTTAGTATTTGACTTTGCTAGATAAATCAAATAAAGTGTTCACTTGGCGTATTTATTAAACAAGGTGACTGTACATATAAAGAACTTGAGAGAAATAACAGTGTGTGTTTAGTTTATCTCTTTTATTTACTTTACAACCTTTTTTTGACCTATACGTGCATGCAGCATTATCTTCAAATAATGTTGTCATGTTGTCTTTGATAGAGTCTGCATGATTTTTAGTTAATAGTGGATGTGTTGATTTTAGTCATATACATTTCACGACTTACTTCATGGTCTACATAATCTTCAGATAAGTTAATGTATTATGGCCACTATTGTTGGCTTAAAATATCTCCATGAAATAACAATTCCATTACAATTAAATACATACCATGTTTGTGACTTGACATTATGTGGATCCAAGAAATTGTTGCTACAATTATTTGAGTAAAATAGACCCATATCAATTTTTCCTTGAAGGTAACACAATATATGTTTGATACAATTCAAATGTCTTTAGGTTGAAGCAGAACTATACCTGGCTAATAGAAGTTCAGTAGAAAGAACAAATGTTTGGGTGAGACAACTAATGAGATACTTATAAGTGCGCGAAGATGATGCCAAGGACCAAGTAATTATTCACCCTTTTTATAAGGACGAAATGAGTCATTTTTCATGTAAATTGAAAGAACAATCATTGGAGAACTTAAAGGGTGTGCATTATTTATATAAAAACACTTTAAAATTTTCTTAATTTATGATAATCGATGAACAAAAACTTTAGTAGGGAAATGCTCGATCTGCATGCCTAGATAAAAATTTGTTTTTCCGAAATTTTTCATCTCAAATTCCTTTTTTATATATTTTGCTGTTCATGTGACCTTTATAAGAGTTTCAACAAGATTTAAATCATCAACATCTACAACAATAATTGCAAACCCGGTTTTTGAGTTCTTTATAAAGATGCATGGCATAAAGGGTTGTTCACATACCCTTCTTTCAGTAAATACTCGCTAAGGTAATTGTACCACATGCGTTTAGATTGCTTCAATTCATATAGAAATCGTTGTAATTGAGCACATACTATGAGGTTTGTATTATTTGCTTCAAAAAATTTAAATCCTTCGGGGATTTTCATATAGACAAGTTGTAATGGCATCCATGAGACACATATTTGATCTTTAGAGACTACGGGTTGAGTTACAAAGCAAAAAGTAATTGCGTCCATGAAAAGTGAATACGTTTCCTCGTAGTCAATAAAAAGTCTATGTGAGAAACATTGTGCTACTAATTGCGTTTTATATTTTATGAACTCATTATTTTCACTGTACTTTCATAGAAATACTCATTGTCTTATAGCGTGGATTACATTTTGTTTGTAGCCCGAATCTCGAGGGTCAGTTTGACCTTTGTCGTCAGAAACCTTTGTGTCTCATATCATGGGACCCATACATGAGTAAAAATGACAACTTGGGTCCATTGTCAATACTCATGAAATCTAACCAACTATATTACAATAGTTCGAGGTTAAATTATAACTCTTCTTCTGAGCATATATTAAAATTTAGAATTCTAATACATGTTTTACAAAATAATCAATCAAAGTCACATGTCGGCTTTCTTCTCATAAGCGGCCTCTAATGAGCGCCATCTTCCCGAACACACCATGTACTTGAAGGGGATCCCCATGGCCCAGGGTGAAACGATGCCCGGTGGTGATAATCCCTCTGCATGGTTTTGCTCCGCTAAGTGCACATGTAATGTGACGAGCACACTGAGCAAATACGTAGTCATGCGAATGTCTACGTGATATGGTGAAGTGTGACTCCTCCCTTTCCCACTTCTCGGGCCCTCATGACTCCCTCACGCATGCACAGACGAATGTGGCTCTTGTTTTTTCAAAACAAAGATTTTTGTTCTCGAAAACATACTAGTAGGATTTTGGTAGATCTATTAGACATTCCTACGAAGGCGAATTTGTTGGATATTTCTCAGGAAACAATTCATGGGCTCCTTCGACATGAATTCTTAGACAATCTCGGCTCGATTCTCATCTTCAATTGGGGAATTCCTTTCACAACCATTTTCCTTTTTATTTCTTCGTATCATGCTGTATTTCCGCTATCGTTACAGGGTACCGGTGCATATGGAATGCATTATGCCATTTCCAAACAATTCATGTTAATATATAAATCATCGTATACTAACATAAATTAACTCCTGACATCATGTTATTCAATTCTTAGCAATAACATCAAGCTTAGCTCACATGAGCTAATCGACAATCGATTTAATTCGATGACTCTCCACCTGATTATATTTTATGGTGAGCTTACTCATGTTAATACACACAAATTTTCATGCATTAACAATTTCTTTCCATACACACTCGAAGCCATTCATGCCATGATATTTTGCTTACACAACACATATGGACCATTTTAGGTCAACTGAAGCAAGCCGTATTTGTTTTAACCGGTCCCATGCAATAATGAGAGCATTCGTGGCTTCTCCTGGCTGTCAGTTCCACTTTGTGAGCAGAAATCAATGGCCATTTAAGGCTCCGACAACACCCCGAACCATGGTTAATGCATAGAATTATAACTTTGAAGCCTGAAACAGTCAGGTGAATTTCATCGAAAGCGATATCCCAATTTTCAACATTTCGATCCCAGAATTTTGGGGCCAGAGCCAACCAATGCATTCATGCTTTCATGTCGATAAGCGTTAGCAAAGCTCTTAAAAGTTAAATCAAGTAGGAGAAAGCCACTTACCTCCGGGAGTGGTGAAACTTCATAAATCGGTACCCAGCGCGTAAAAGTACTTGAGTGAGGAGCGACTTCTGCTTCTTACCTCGTAAATCGACGGTCAGATCATTTGGGAATTCTAAAGAAGATAAAGCTTATCTATAAAAATGCCTCTTTCTTTACCCATATATATACAGTTTCTCTTTCTTACTCCCACTCTCGGCCCGTATGGTGAGGGTGGGACGAGAGACTTGTCGTCTGATGCCACATGTCTAATTTTAAGTGGATCATGGGATTACACCACATCCACTTATCATTTGTACTTTGAGATTTTAATACAGCTCGTATGTTACCACATGTATCTCATGGGTCGACGTGGGCTAAATGTTTGACTTGCTCGCGAACGACACGTGGCGTACTCTTAAGCGGCATTTTCGCAAGGTCATACAGTGTCTGCATTCTCGGAGTCGCGCCGGCGTGAAATTATGACGCTTCTCGAGATGATGGTATCTAGATTTGAGGGCAATTCAGCCCGTGAGTCAGTTTTATTAGATTCAATCTAGGAAAGTCAGAATTTGGCGAAATTCTCAGTTTATTTTCATAAAATTATGATTTTATCGGGGTTTCACACATTTAGCTGTTTGGACTATAGGTCCAAAAACTTCTTGTTTCATAAACGAGTTTAATTATGCTTACATAGCTTCTTTTCATTTTGGCAAATAATTTATATGTCGACATTCTTCCACATTTTGTGGTTCGGGATCCTCATAATTTCTTATGATGTTTAAGCCACTTGGATAGCTAAAATATTATTGATATCATTTCGATCACATTTATATCCCTTGTGCACATAACTCATTGACATCTTATAATTTTCAGGTACTTGTACCTCTTCAAGGGCCTTTTGTTTATCATCTGCCTCTATAGGGGCCTTTTGTGTGTTGGGTCTAGATCCAACATTATATCAGATTGCACAGTGGAAAAAACTTAAACTTTGATTGAGATATCTAGCTCAAGGGATCCATTGGTTCATCAAAATTGAAAAACCCATTCTAAAGAAATGCAGATTACCTCTGCAGTTTCGCCTCCTTTTGGTGTAGGTGATGAATCGATGGCTAAAGATAACAACCAAACATGAGTGCTCAAGTACATCACCTCATTGATCCATAAAAGAATGTTGAAGAAGACACAAAAGGATGGCTTGATTGAATTTTGGTGCCCAGCAAACACGGAATAAGAGAAGGAGACGTTTGAGGGAGAGAGCACCTTGAGAGAACGTTTCTCTTTGTATTAGAACATGTGTGTGTGACGACTAAGGTCTGATATGAAGCTTATATATCAGTCCCTTGCTATTTAAAAAGACCAAGATACCCTTTATTAAAAAGGGGTGGCCAACCATGTGATTTTGAACCCATTAGAGCTTGCTCCTTGTGGGCTTATAGCCCATATACAAGCCTAATGACTCATGGACCCATCCATATAGCCCTAAAATTCATCTAATCCCGAGATTATCCAAATTTAAAGTTCTATATTTTGTTTTGGATCCAATCCAAAACCATTTCCTTCAAATATGATCCAATCCAAGACCAAATTACTTCTTCAACATTTCTTCTAAGTGTGTTACCCATTAGGTTTCCGGTTATGTTTGGCCACTCAGATCAGCCCTTTAGGTCCGAGCAAGTCTATGACGGTATCTAATAACTGCATCATGACCCCCGATTGACTAGAGAGTCAGGGTTTATTGAACCTTTCCATATGCAATATGTTGTGCAATATTATCCTTTCACTCCATACTATGCAGATTTGGTTCAAGTATGGATTATCAAATCAACCCACTAGATGAACTAGTCCAAATGTATTATCTTGTCTCCAAGATCAATTACTCATAAATTATGCCACTAAAGACTCTCTTCATGGCATTATCACTCTAACCAGAGATTCCGAATAATGATCTCTACAAGAGGCCTAGGGTCACCCTCCTTCTATCAGGAGTGGTGAGTCATACGTGTTTTCAGTGCAATGAATACACCAGTATACGTCGTCATACTGTGAAACCTCTCTTGAGACAAACAATGATTGAAGTCAAAGTATAGAATTAGTATCCAAGATACCATTGAACACCTCAAGTTTAAGTATACTTGCACCATTGATGTGATGAAAGTGTCATTGATGTTGAATAGATAATCCATATTATTATCTCATAGCGGGTTTCCGATGAACTTAGCTACTCTTAGCAAGCATTCGCATGTCTACTCTAATCATCATAATGATCTCAGTTATGAGACCATTTGGCAATCAAATCAAGATATGACAATATGCATATTGTGTGGATTAACAATGTCTAATCTTGTTGATCCTCGACTAAAGACTCATTTAGCTTTTAACATATTACACATGATATGAATCTCATTATCATGACCTCCATCATGATTTTCTTCATGCTATATTTATCAATCATGGACTTAATTAATCGATTTAAGATCGCTTTCAATTCATTCAAAGATATTAGATGAATATTAGAGTAATGAAGATGTGTTTATATAAATAAGGCGTACAATAAGTGTTAAAGGTGACGACCTTTAGAACTTCTTGTCACACCCCAAACCCAGCCTTGGCGAATGAGAAGTGCGGACTATCTTGAGACTCTTTACTTGCTTTTCGGATATTGGTGATCCCGAGTCTTATAGCGAGATCAAAATATCTATCTGAAAGATACAAAAATAAAACTACCCACTTAGTAGTGGTGTTTACGGTGTCAATACATACAGGTCTTGAGTCCCGTTTACATATCGTATACAAAATTGTACATTTACATTTATAATCGGGTATAGAAAACCTATAGGTGATGGACGCATAAGTGTGTTGGCGGCGAATGCGGAAGATCGCCCGAGCAGATCCTCCTCGGGTGCCTATAGGATTAAAACTGCGTCTTAAGCTTAACGGCTTAGTGGAAAACATATGCCTTATGCGATATCTGCGTACATTATCTTTCTTTTACAGTAATCATATGCGATGTAGGATATCGGTGCGGATATCATAATATTTCATGAATTCATATAATAAACTTATACACATACTTATATTTGTACGAGAGTTATACTTGTTCGGATCTCAGAGTAAGATTTTCTGAGCTCATACTTATACGGAGGTACCCGTAGGTACTATAGAACTTATACTTGTACAAAGGTACCCGTAGGTACATTCAGAGCAGAACGATGTACATTATTTTACTCTTATTCATTATTCAGACTTTTATCATATAACTGTTTGACTACCTAGACTAGTAATAAGGAATGAGTAGGACATAGCACAATAAGTACCCGAAGGTATGGTACAATATTGGTCTTTGTAGCCTGAAACGAGGAGTCTTAGGAAGCGGTGACGGAGAATCTTAGTTCTTATTGTCAGTACCAAAGTATTAAATGTGCGGCCGCGGTGAGTGCCCGATGCACTAATCGAAGGCACGAAAGTACTATCGTGCCTACCCGCATGTAAGACCATAGAGAATTTCCAATTTTTCGGAAAAATGGCAAAATTAATTTCGATTAGCGCAGAATTTTTACAGGTCTTGTATGACGAGGATTTCACTTGGATTGGAATCGTCTGTGAAATCTAGCCTTGCGTCCGAATTTCGGTAGTTAGAACGGTCGAATTTGCACATTTTCGGCGTAGAATTATTGGATGTAGTAAGCGATATTTGATGAAGTCACATATAACATGTACTCATGTGACATAAGTTGCATGAGTAGAGTGATGAAACGAACTGACCCAGATCGTGCCCGCGTGTCGAGAAATCGAGCTTAGGGACATGATGGGCATTTTTGAAGTTTAATGGAAAAGACAAAATAATGAATAGTATTGTTTCCTTGATTTGGAGACAAAGATCTTGATGGCGGGGAAAAATGGGAGGCGAGTAATTGATTTTAGTGAGAGAGAAGAGAGACTTCTCTCTAGATTTCTGGCGATCAGGCCAGGTCGAAATTCTTGAGGAGCTTGAAGGAAAGTCGCTACTGCCTTGCGAGGCTGAGCGTGGGCACCATGTATTTGAGGAGTTTCGACAAACTCAGTGAGGTGAGAGGTTTGGGGCGTCACAACTTGGTATCGAGCAAGGTAAACGATTATGGAGCTCGGTGGGTGTAGAGTTTGGTCAAATGATACCTAGGGCTTGGGAGGCTTGGGCTTAGGCCATGATCGTGCCAAGAACATCACCACTTGGTGTGGCTCGATGTTAGGTTTAGGTATGAGATTACCTAGGAAGGCACGAGATAAAAAAAATTAGAACACTGCATGTGTTTTAATTGTGATCATGTGATTGTGTGATTGATGTTTATAACATGTGTGATCATGTGATAAATTTGATGAATGGTGTGTATACCATGTTGTATGTGTTATGATTGGTTGTGTGCTTAGTAATTAACACATAGGAAAACAAGTAAGGTATTGGAAAGTTTTTGGGAGTTTACAGTGTGTAAACTGGAACAAAGAAAATAAATGAAATAAATTTGAATAAATTTATTTGGGTTATTGGATAATGAAATAAAATTTTAAATAAATTTTAAGGTTAAACACTAGGTGTAGTGTGAGAACAAAAGGTTGAAAAAAAAAATGTTTTGGACAAAATTGGTCAGAATAAAATGAAAAAAATGAGGTGAAAGAAAATTATTTTACTAGGTTTTACACAGTTAGTAAAAGCGAAGAAAAATCAAATAAAATAAATTTTTATAAATTTATTTGGTGTTAAGAGAAAATAGAAATATATATATATATATATATATATATATATATATATATATATATATATATATATATATAGAGTATTTTAGGACATATTTTAGAGTATTGAAATAAATAAGAAAAAAAAGAAAAGAGAGATGAAAAAGCGAAAAAAAAAATAAATAAAAAATATTGCAGGCTGAATATTCTTGCCGATTAATGATAACATAGCTTGGAAATTTGAAGTGTATTGCGAGAGAGAGGCTTGTAAATTTGTGAGCATGTGCAATACACCAAGGTGTATTGCAAGTTGGCAGGGCTTGTTTGGCTAGGGGAAAAGTGTTGCAATACACTAAGTGTATTGTGACAAGAGAGGAGGCTAGAAAATTGTATTCTGATAGGATTTGTATTGCAACGAGATGACTAAATTTGGGAGAGATGTATCGCCTGTCTAGCATGGTGTATTGTGGCGAGAGGACTATGGGCTGGCGGGTATGTCCGCGACCTGCAAGCCATGCGGGCCCCGCGACATGGCGCGCGGGGCGCGCGAGCGGGGCGGGCGCTAGGCACGGGCCCGCGGCGCGGCGGCGCGAGTGCGCGGCACGGGCTCCACGGCGTGCGAGCGCGCGTGCAGCGCGCGGCACAGGCGCGCGATCGGCGGTACGTGCACTTTGTGCGCAGCCCGATTTTGATCGGTGCCTTGTTTGATCCGCATTTTGGACCCTGTTCATGAACAATGTTCACCAAATTTTTTCAAAAAAAAAAAAAAAAGAAATAAAATTTTTGAAAAATAAAATAAAATAAAATAAAATAAAATAAAATAAAATAAAATTTTGTAAAAATGAAAATTTTAAAAATAAAATTTTTGTTGATAAAAATGATCTGATGCATAGAAATAGTTGTCTAACATTGCTTAGGAATGCAGGGACTTAGTATGAACTGTTTACGTGTATGAATAGTGTCTGAGTGTGTTTATGCCTTAGAATCTTGCATTGTATTTAAGCGCCATTTGAAGCTATGTAGATGGCTAGTCGAGACGGGGCGTGGGGGCGTCACGGGTTCTTGGTCGAGCACCATCGACTTTTGACAGCGGGCCTTTGTTGGCCGTAGGGATTCCCGATCCTCCAGGTGCTCGCCTGAGACATATTGCAATAGTAGGCGGCGAATTCCAACGACCTCAACGTTTAAAGCACATCATCCTCCCGATGGTTGGGGAGGTGAACTCTAAGGTCAGGACGATTATGACTACAGAGGGAGGAGTAGATGACATTCGAGGCATCCAAGATATGGGTGTTAGTACTAAGAGGAAGGAAGATCCATCTTCTTCCAATCCGGGAAAGAAGCAGAAGACTTATGTTTACATGAGGATATCGAGCGGGGCGAAAGTCATGAGACGAGTCGAGGATGGGACATTTAGTGATGAGGCGAGATGATGTGTTATTTATGCAGGCGGCACCGGACACTTTCGGCGGGATTGTCACGGAGCGGGAATCCTAAGGTTATGGGACACCTCGGTCGATCATCGTGAGACGAGTTTAGGGTTGCCGGTCGGGATGGGCCCGGTGGTGTGTCTTACCATTGCAGCGGCCGGACATATGAGAGGATTGACCCCGAACGGGGATCGGGGTTTTGGGACAGGCCGGTCCCGGTCGTGATGGACGGGAAGGACTTTTGTTCCTCCGCTAGTATGGATCGAGGGAACCGATTATTAGTTAGAGTCTTTGCCTGAAGCACTATTATTTCGCGAGATGGATCCGCATGAGGCCATGGCTGGCGTGGGCGAGGTCGAGCCACGAGTTCCTGGTAGAGAGTTTGGGTCAGAGGCTGGGCGGATGATGTGCCATTAGCCTTGACTTTGGCATGGGCGAGATTGTCTGGGAGGCGAGATCTCGGTGGTGGGGCGGCGTTCGGATCGGTAGGATGAGCAGGGCACGTTTCTACTCTCGCACTTGTTAAATAGAGTGGCGTTTAAATTGGATGCGTCATATTCATTCATTGTTGCATCTTGTGTGATGGATTTGGGCTTAGAGGTTAAGGCCTTTAGAGAAGCCAGGTATGGATGTTCTTCCCCAGGAGGTAGGGTGAGGGGTTGGCCGGATGGTCGGGTTGCGTTTATGTACCTGCGGTAACATGTCGCGTCGGAGTCGGATTGGGTGCACGGTATATTCACCACTTTTGGTGAGTGTGGGTTGAGTTTGTCTTTGGGACTCGATCGATGAAGACTCATGGTTCGAATCGGGAAATGAAGAGTAATTAAAGTGTGTTGGGCAAAGCAAGTGCAGATTAATCCCTAAGGTGAAGCACGGAGTTAGGGTGAAGGAGACCATGGTAGTGTGAAAGATCCTGTGTGGGTGTAAAGAGACTGGGAGGTATCCCAATTTACGTAGGTGTAAGAGACCCGGGGAGTGATCCCGAATTTCTGTGAGAGTGTAAGAGACACGAGGAGATGTCTTTGAATTTTACGTGTGGGTGTAAGAGACCAGGAGGTATCCGAGATTTACGTGGGTGTAAGAGACCCGGGAGGTATCAGAATTTACGTGTGGGTGTAAGGGCCCGGGAGGTATCCCCGAATTTCTGTGTGGGTGTAAGAGACCGGGAGGCGTCACATTTGCATTATTAATTTATAAGGGCAGATGAGAGCTATCCCGAATTTACGTGTGGGTGTAAGAGACAGGGGAGATATCACGAATTTTTATGTGGGCGTAAGATACGGGAGATGTCAATTTACGTGGGTGTAAGGGCAGGTGGAGATATCAAATTTTTGTGTGTGAATGTAGAGCTCGAAGTGTAAGCGAGTTATGTTGCAGAGATGAAAACACACGGTTAAGTTATGTGGCGGGGTGGGTGATAGGAATTCGGGAGTGACTCGAGATGAAAACACACGGACGGTTATCCACGTGAACTGAGTTGAATGATAAGTCGGGGTGACTCGAGTTGGATACCATTGGAAATTGAATTGGGTGTTGGTGAGTCGGCAAGGGCGACAGTATATGGATGTCATTCATGACATGGATTGGAGTTGACGGTCCATTGGTTGTCGGTGATTGTGACCTTGGGAAGGTCGGCGTTTACAAAGCAAGGGTTGTGTAGGGTTGCATGTTGTATGGATTATATACAGGTATTAGAGGACATCTTTGCGAGCATGCGTCTTGGATCTTAAAGGGAAAATTTGGGAGGAGCATTGGCCAGCTAGTGGAATTCTTTATAATAGCCAGGTTATCGGGCGGGTATACGAATGGCACCATATGAGGCATTATATGGGAGGCCGTGTAGATCAGATTATGTTGGGTAGAGGTGAGAGAGCTAAATCACTTTAGTCACGATCACGGTTGGGAACAACTGGAAAGATGGTGAGCTTGATACGGCGGCGTCTTCTCGCGGTTCCAGTTTGCGGATGAGTTATCACGGATGTACGGCGTCGACCCTTAGAGTTCGGTTGGGGATCATGTCTTCTTGAAGGTGATACTGAGAGGTGGTCGGGTTCGGTAGCGAGGGAAGTTATGTAGGGTTTATTGAGCCTTCGAGATACTTTCGAGAGGGTAGGCCTTGTTGCGTCTTAGGTTGGCTTTGCGCCTTGACATGTTAAGTGTCACGAGGTATTCACGTCTGCATGCTCGGAGTATACTCGAGATCGGTACAGTGTGGATGGGGGCCAGTTGAGGACGACGGTGGGACAGCCCGAGGAGGGACAGCGGTGTGCATTTGGATGGTCGTGATCGGGTTTCTGACGCAAGACCGTGTTTAGTGAGGTGCTATGGCGACAGCATGGAGTGGAAGAATTGATGTGGGGCGTGAGGATACGATCACGGGCCACATCCCTTCTTTGTTTACAGGGATGAAGGTGTATGGATTTAGTCGTTTAGTATTTAAATGACTAGTTTACATGCATGGTAGAGTGCACGTTGCATATGCATGTGGTGATTCAACGTTATCCGGAATTTACGGGCCGAAATTCCTTTTAAGGAGGAGAATGTAAGACGAGAAATTTCCAATTTTCGGAAAAAGAAGGCCAAATAAGTAATTTCGGTCAAACCCCACAAGAATTTTCTAGATCTCGTATGATGAAAGCAGTTTGCTTAGTTAGGTCGTCTCATGAGAAATCTAGGCTCTCGCATTCAAATTCGTTGAATTAAAAGCTTGATCCAAATGTCAGTTTGTAAACGATATTTGATGTGACAAAAGTCGCTAATATAACATGTACTAAATGTGACATAAGTTGCATAAGTAAATGATGGAAATGACGGCTAAGATATTTGCCACGTGTCAAATCCCAAGCTTAGGGACATGATGGACATTTTGAAAGTTTATTGGAATGAACAAAATGTGCATAGTATTATCTCGCGATTTGGAGACAAAGGTAAAGTAGGCTGGGGAAGCGGGAGGCAGAGAAATGGTGATTTTAGTGAGAGAGAGAGAGACTTCTCTCTACAATTTCTGGGCGATGGTAGTCGAAATTCTTTGGAGCGAGAAGGAGAATTAAACCTGCGCCCAGCGAGAGGCCCAGCGGCGTGAGCACGGTTTGAGGAGTTTCGACCAAACTCCTAGTGAGGTGGGGTTTCATCCTACTTGAGTTTTACTCTTGATTTAAGTGCTATATAATGTTTCGGTTGGTTTGAGACCTTGAAGGACCGTTTGATCGATCCCAAAACTTGGGACCGAATTGTTGGAATTTATGAGACCCATTGGACAGTCCGTATCAGTTTTAGGGGTTGTTTTGGGTGTTTGTGTTGTAATTTGTGAAACAAATTGTATTGTGATGTATATGAGTAGAATGGCTATGAAGTCGGTTTCTAAAGTGGAACCGATATTGTTGATTAGTAGTGAGAGCAGTAACAGGGTTTCCTTTGTTCATGTGAATAGTGTTCACGAAATTAAATTTGGTGAGAAATTGTGTTCGATTGAGTAATTCAAATCAAATTGCTCGTGTTTGTTAAATTAGCCCATGTAAGCTAATTCTTGGTGTAATGTATTGAGAATTCACATAACATGCTTTGTGTGATTTAAATTATGTAAATACATGCATGATGATATATTTGCATGTGTTGTGTATATATATATATTGTATGAAATGGCATAATGCATTTTATATGCACTGGGGTAGCCTAAAAATTAGGTGAGTGCATGACATGAAAAATTGAAAGAAAAACAAAAACGTTTTTGAAAGGAATTTCACAGGATGTATTTCCGGATAATGGGGTTGGGAGACGGTCCAACAGATCACTTCGAATGAGGACCATGGCTTTGTTTGGAAGGTTCTCGACACATTCGCCTCGGAGGGTAGTCCCGTAATTTTGCAGAGCACTTGGTAGTATATTTCACGAAACAACAAGATTTGTTTTGAAAATGATTTTCCCTCATGCGTGGCTTAAAAATGAGTGTGAAGTCGGTGAGGACTCGGGACATGTGTGGTTATTAATGACGTTAGTATGATTACGCATTTACTTGAGTGTGTGTGTTTACATAGGATCATTACATATGCACTTAGGTGGGGTAACCCATTTAGGGTGATTCCTTTCTTGGGCGTGTAGCTCTACAATGGGGATGTTATTTTACGGTACGGGAGGCGTGCGAGAGGCGGCTGTCGCAGAGGTTGTTTAGAAGTAGGGTTATGGCTTTGGTATTACTATGTATGACATGTATTAGAATTATATAATTTTAATATATGTTTGTATAAGAGTAAATTCTTAACTCTTGAACCTTGTGGTATATTTTGGTTGGAATAATGTTATTGTGAGTATTAATGCAGGGGCCCAAGTGGCCATTTTTACTCATTATAATAGTATATGAGACCCTGTGTGGTCATTGATGTTGTTTTGGGGCGGGTTTGTATTTGGTCTGACTCCCGCCGTACAAGGGACTACGTCCAGATTTTTGTGAATAGTGTCGATTTACTCGACATTCCAGTGTTTCAGCGGTTGATGGGCAATTACGGACCCTGAGTTTTTAGGCGTCACGATCCACATAACGAGTGTCATGTCCTTTAATATCGGTCTTGGGCGGTCTGAGTATGTTTGGGAACACTGTATTATCATGGAAGGTAGAAGTTTGCCATTAAACTTTCTTGAGGTGGCGAGGTGCGATCGTTTTCATAGTTTCATTCTTATTTGAACCTATTAGGCATTTATTAAGTTCTATACTATCGGTATCTGTGAATTTTGGGGCTTAACAATGAGGGTACAAAATCGGGCATCGGTGTGACTGCCACTTTGTCGGTCTAGATACCAACCACTTTTCTATGAATGAATGCCAAGTCTGACTTATACCATCCAATAGTCTGAGTACCCACTTTGATGCGGAATACGATGCTCGGTGCACGCTTGAAATGGCGATTTTTGTCATTTTCACCTGGCTTCAAGTAACTTCCTCTAAACTCATGTATCTCATAATCCTGATGGAATCCCCATCAAACCACTCGATAATAGGTTAGAATCGTCCTCATGACCTTTTTTCCCAAGTTAGGGCTCTTCCCCAAGATAAAAATCACAAAAAGGGAAAGTTAGAGTTTTGTTTTCTTACCTTAACCTCTTCAAATCTTCACTTCTAAGTTGCTTGATCACAAAGGAGCAAGAAAATGGGAAGAAACTCCACCAAAACTTGATTTTCTTCAAGCCCTAGCTCTTCTCTTCTTTTCTCCTCTCTTTCTCTCCCAAAACGGGATTTTCTCCCCAAAATGAGCTCTTAGACCACTTTTTGGTCTTTAAATTCACTTTCTCCTAGAGACAGTGTTTGGCTCTTTCCTATTTTGGCTCTTAACCCATTTTTCATTGATCTTCTATTAATTCCACTTTGTTCATTCATTTCTCATAATTTCACTTAGACATTTATATTACCTTGGCATTTTAAACATTATTTTTTGACAGATTGGGTCTTAAATTTCATCAATTCCAAATTTGCTCTTTTATCTTGTACAAATTTAGAGTTCATTTCTCATGTAAATAATAATTACAAAAATGTTCCAAATGCACTTATAATATACCCTAATTACGTTTAAAAATGACTAGGGTGTATTTCGAGGTGTTACACTTCTCTAACATTGTGCCTCTTCGGGGACCTTTTGTTTTATATTTGCCTTTTCAAGGGCACCAATTTTTCTTCATGTTCTCATTTTTCGGGGAGTTATGTCTTTTGAGCCAATAGGTCTCCCACGCTCCAAGCGTGTTTGAGACTCATTTGCTAATTGTCATTCAAGGACATCAATCCGTGTTAGAGCTTTTGCATTCTGGATATGTGACTTTTTCATTTTCTTTGTATCAATAAATGCATCTTGTAATCACTTTGCAAGATTTTGCAAATGAATGATCCTTTGAACTTTCAATTCACATTGATTTTTGCGTGGGTCAAAATTAAATATTGTAGATGCATTCAAAGTAATTTCTCATCGTTCTCTTGAAACCACCTTTCTCCCCATAATGGGAGGAATCATTTCACTTTCAGTATGAAAATCCCAGAAAGTGGGGTGTAAAAACATTTCTTATTAAGGGTTGAGAATATCTTATGATGATAGATGGAGAATCCAAAACTACATCAAATCTTAAGTCTTCGTTGGGGACCCCTTTTGGTACATTGTGTAGGTGAAAACTAGTATATAGGTGCCGACCAGAATTAAGTAAGTGACTCATTTGGTTGTATATGCACATAACAAGTTGTGAATGAGAGTATTCATGGAAAGTTAGTAGTCGAATACGAGAGACCAAACTGCTGGTTGCATAATAGTATGTCCCGACGAAGTTGGTCATTTGTTTTATTAGTAGTGGTCGGGCTATTAATTGAAGATTTGATGAGAGATTACGCTAAATTGTTTTGAATTTGAGTATAAGAAACAAAATGCTCAACATTTATTCCAACTCACATGAAATAGTCAGTAAAGGTTTGAGAGGTAAACTCACCGACGTTGTCAAGTTTGATAGTCTTAATTGGGAAATCAAGAAATTTGGCTCATAATTTGATAAGAAGGGCAAGGAGCATAGCAAAGATAACATTTCTTATTGAAAGAAGACAAACATGTGATCACCTAGTAGAGGCATCTATTAAAACCATAAAATAACGAAAATGTCCACATGGCGGATGTATAGGTCCACATATATCCCTATTTATTCTTTCAAAAAATGCTTGTTGCTTTGAGAATTTACCTCTAATTGAGGTTTGATGATAACAAACCAAGGTTGTGGTTACTAATGGTTAAATTGAGTTGAGTGATAGGTTGAAAGTGGTAAACATCGAGCCAGAGATATTCCCAACTTAAGATGACAATGATGTATTTGATGTTCACTCCAAATCAAAGAACCCAGATTTCAAATCCAAAATGAAAAGTAACGAGACTCGACTCAGAAGTATAAAGTGAAGATTTTGTAAGCTTATGAATCTATGTAAGATGAATGAATTGGTGCACTTTAGGGTATATCATATTTTACATGCATATTCTTCATAACTCGGTTTTTGTGTCTAAATTGAATATCCTTTTGAAAAACTCGAGTTTGAGCATAAAACCTTAGGCTTTATTAATCCTGAAATGTGATTCAATAAAACACCTAAGGTTTAGAAGTGTTTTAAATAAAAAAAACACACAAGTTTAAGCATTTAGAGAAGTCGTAGCTAAGGTAAAGTCTGAACCAGTTAATGAGTTGTGGTCAGTAGTTGAAGCTGATTGGGAATTAAGCCAGGTTGGATCGATTACACTAGTTGTGGCATGCAGGATGAACCGGTCTGACCATTTAGGGTCTGGTTGAGCCAGTTTGGCCGATTCCTGTAGCCAAGCCCGAAGCACATCTCGGCGGTGGATCTAGTAGCATCTATCGAGGCGGTCAACGAAACGTGATCGTCGGGAGGCAGGATGAGTTGTGAAACTGCGACCGGAGTTGGATCGTGCGCTCATCTAAAGATCCAGAATAGCAAACGGTTGACACGTTGAGTGAAATGGTCGATCAGTTTAGCATTTGGTCAAGTCCAATGACTATAAAACGGTAACATACATTGCATTTAATGAAACAGACGACCGATTGACTAAAACGGTCAATGTCGCATCCTCGTACTTCGACTTCGGCGAAAATGGCCGGATCGAGGGCGTGGACGGTTTTACCATATATACATTTTCGAATCTTTATGCAAAAATAAATGTCGCATAATCATTTCGATTAAAGAGGGCTCTCTTGTTGCCCGATTAACACTTATATTCAATAAACATGTATGCCCCCTTTAGCATTATCATTTTCTGAAAACGTTATCGGAGTTCATCTCCTGAATAAATCAAATATGTTCTTCCCATATTAACCACATTTTTTGTTTCATTACAAAAATGATCAAATAATGTCATGGGATGAAATGTATGCATGAGACAGAGCGTTTACTTATACTCCGCACGATTCTACGATGACTTTGAACTTTGCAGTCTTTGCTCTTGTCCCTAATTACTCGATACCTGTGCGATGATAAAAACAACACGCTAAGCATTTTCATGCTTAGTGGTTCTATGTAATTCTCTCTTCATTTCAATTAAACACAAATATGCAGCTTTTTTGAAACAATGTTTTGGCATAATTTCAATAGTTCATGCAATATACATTATATATATATATATATATATATACTTATTTCACATACTTTCATTTGCAAATCATTTGATCACTTCCAAGTATATAATTTCATATTCAATATTTTATTTGAAACTCAAATCATGCATTTCACACATTTACTTATAATTTTGCCCTTAAAAAATTTAACAATTTCTTTTGGTGCTTAGAATAATCGCGGAATCCACTTGGCATAGTCGGTTAATTGCGGGCGGTAAAAAAAACATTTATAACGATTATGGTCGTTAGGTACGTACATTTGGTTATTTAAAAATCATTGTGTGTACACTACTGATACTATCTCGTTGGGCTACGGATCGGTATGCCACTATATTTCATTTCGTTCACAGTACTGCTAGTTTGACCCTTATTGGTATATCAATCCATCCTTAACTCGAATATGACGGATAACATTCTATTAAAAACATTAAAACTGAATCATAGTAATTTACAATATTATATATACATTTATACCCAAAAATAATACAATTTGATGCTCATGCAATTTTTTATGGCAATGCATTTGAAATCAATTCCCCAAATTGTAAACAAATCACATATGTAGTTTTCTTGAAAATCATTCCAACTAACGATCACAAAACTTGAAATAAGAAGAGAGGTATGGAGAACAAACCCAAAAAGGTTGTCGCTTCTCGATTCCTATCCTCAGAATCTCGTTCTTGGGTCAGGCTTCCTCGTCACCAACCCCAAATCCATCACAATTAGAGAACAATATTAGTTGACTTATTTAAGTTTGTAGTTAGGATTGTTTTCCACAGCGACTCTTGATAAAATTTTACGTGAGCAAATAGCGTGTTTACACAGAAGCTTCAGCTGAGTCGATGTTCCCACATAAATCCGTTTTATTCAGAAATTGGAATGTGATTGAGCAACGAAACTCAAGATATGTTCCAAAACAACAGAGACTACTCTATTTTCAAAAACAAACCAGAATTTTCTGAAAATAGAGAGCTTCGCTAATAATTTCTAGGTGATGGTATCCCGAATTTGAATACACTTATTTTAAAGAAATTTGTTTTCCTATAAGTTTAGTTTAGCCAGAAATTTGAATAACTCAATTTAGATGAGTGAAACTTAACTTATATTTAAACTCTAAGCTGATCAAAAAACACCAAACTATACCAAGCGGCAGGAATTTACCTAAGCAGTACCCTTTGGCAATTTAAGGTGATGGAGTCCAAATTTGAATATACTTATTTCAAAGAGATTTGTTCTCCTAAAAGTCTAATTTACCTAGAAATTTGAATTACGCAATTTGGGTGAGTGAAACTCAACTTATAGCTTAAATACCAAAACTAAAAGCTAAACACCAAAAATTGTACCAAAGCGAACGAATTTGCCCCAATAGAGCCTCACTTTGAATTTCTTGGTCGATGAGGTCGAATTGAATATACTTATTTCAAGAAGATTTATTTTCTTAGAAGTCTATTTACCTGAAATTTGAATCCCACTCAATTTGGATGAGTGAAACTTCGACTTATGACCTAAATACCAAGCGTTTCCAAAACAAATGTACCAAGCGAACTAGAATTTTCTAGAAAACGAGCCTCACTTTGACAAATTTACGGATCGATGGGATTCCCGAATTTGAATACACTTATTTCAAGGAGATTTGTTCTCATAGAAGTCTAATTTACCCGGGAATTTGAATCACTCAATTTGGATGAGTGATAGCCAAGTTATGGCAAAAAATAAAAAATAATAACATGGGTTTTGGAAAATTTTGACTGCATCTCCCCTAAAACCCCAACATTTCATTTATAAAAAAATCCTCAAAACCAATCATAACATGCTTTGAAACTTAGCAAAGTGATCTCACAATGATTAAAAGCACTATTAGATTTGGGGTTTTTCGTGACACAAACATAACATTAAAGGGGGTTAGGGTTAGTTTCATACATTTAATCTCTTTCTTTTCATTCCCTTCTTCTTTGTTTGGTTTAAATCCTTGGAGAGCACATAGCCAACTTGGTCTTCTCTCTCACTCTCTCAACCGTGCCCTAGTTCTCAATGTGAAGATATGCCCAAATGAGAAATCTTTATTCAAAGACTAATTTTTTGTCTTAACTCAAAACCTTCACTAGGCCTTGTTTGGCTAGCACATTATTTCCTCATTTCTTATTTTTGCATTTTAATCATTCTTTTATCTTTCATTTTCTATTCAATTTATACCATTTTTCCATTTTGGCACATACACTTATCATTTATGACCATTGTTGGGTCCTTATTTTGACATTTACCAATTTAACTTTAAATTTCTTTATAATTTACGGGTTTATCATTTTTTTGTTCTTTAACAATATAAATTTCGAAAAATCTGATTTAAGCTTTATTTATCTGCACAAAACGTATTTATAAAATTCTTAGGTTATTTTTAGGGCATTCACCGAGTGTGTGGTTGAGTAATTAATTGATGCAGTAATTTATAAAATGGTAACATACAATGCATAACGACTAGTTTTTTCAAGGAATCGGTCGACTGGTTGGCAGATTATCTTGCTGCTAAGCTTTTACTCTATAAATAGACTATTGGGTGCTTGAAACTGGTGGAACCCTCATTGGTTGAAGGTTAAGGAGAAGTGGACATAGACAAGGGTGTGATGAACTACTATAAATCCAAGTTTACACTTTCTAACCTTATCTCTTTATTTATTATTCTTGAATTAAGTTAAATATTTCTTATTGTTTTGCAAAAAGGTTTTCTCCCCCTCCCTCTTGAGTTTACGTTGCTAAGTCATATTGACTTTCAATTGGTATAGAGTTTGAGCTCTTGTTTCAAGACAGCAGATCCCAGAAGAAAATGAATAACACTAAAACTAAAACTAGCTCAAGCCTTTTTTTCAAGCTGAAAGTATTCCCATCAACAAACCCTCTTTCTTTGCCAAGTCTAATTATCAATTTTGGAAAAACAAAATGACTTGGTATTTGCAATTTCTTGATTTTGAAGTTTGGAAAACAATCATATTTGGTTACACCTTCCCTATAAAAAATGTTGATAGAAATAAAATAAAAAAACCTCTTGAAGAATATAATGATAAAGAAAATAAAGAATTTCAATTAAATTCAGGAGCTATGTATATTCTTGTATGTGTTATGGATATAACTAAATATAATAGAATTTGTCAATGCAAAATTGCTAAGGATATTTGGAGTATACTCGAAATTACCAATGAAGGAACCAACCAAGTCAAAGATTCTAAAGTTAGAATTCTTGTTAATGATTATGAAATGTTCAAAATGAAACTTAATGAATCTATTGTACTTGAGATGTTTACTAGATTCACGGATATTGTTAATGGACTTGAAGGTTTGGGAAATAGGGTAAGTGAAGAAGACAAAATATCTAAAATTCTAAGATGCCTACCTCCCAAATGGAACTCTAAAAACGAGAGGCTATTGAGGAAGCAGCAATTTGAAAGAGCACACTCTTGAGCAACTAATTGGATTTCCTTGATGACTATGGAAATGAAGATTGTAAAGGCAAGAAAGGAAATGCAAGAGGAAGAAAGCAAAAGAAGAGTATTGCACTCGAGAGCTTCGAGAAAGAGAAAGTCATTGAGGAAAGCAGATCAATGACATGAATGATATTGCCCTCATCACAAAGAGAGTACAAAAGCTAATGATGAATGATAAGTTTAGTGGAAGGACCTACAATAGAAGGAGTAACTACAAGAAATAAGGTCCTTCAAGAGAAGAAAAATAAAATAGAGAAGGGACTAGATAAGTAATTTGCTATAAGTGTAAGAAGTCGGATCATGTAAAATATGATTGTACTCTCTATAAGGCAAAAAGAGAAAATAGAAAAGTCATGATGGAAACATGGAGTCAAAGTGAAGATTCATCCGATGATGAAAATGAGAAAGAAGTTGCCAGCATCTGCTTCATGACTCTTGAGGATCAATATGAGGTAAATTCTAACTTTGATAATGATGAAGAATTTATGATTGAATATGAGGAATTACTTAAAGACATCAACTAGCTTGATGAAAAGAACACCTCACTTAAGAAGCAAGTTTTTGAGCTTAAAAAAAAACTTGATGAAATCAAAGAAAATTTTTCATCAAATTTGATAAAATAGAGAAGGAACTAGATAAGTAATTTGCTATAAGTGTAAGAAGTCGGATCATGTAAAATATGATTGTACTCTCTATAAGGCAAAAAGAGAAAATAGAAAAGTCATGATGGAAACATGGAGTCAAAGTGAAGATTCATCCGATGATGAAAATGAGAAAGAAGTTGCCAGCATCTGCTTCATGACTCTTGAGGATCAAGATGAGGTAAATTCTAATTTTGATAATGATGAAGAATTTATGATTGAATATGAGGAATTACTTAAAGACATCAACTAGCTTGATGAAAAGAACACCTCACTTAAGAAGCAAGTTTTTGAGCTTAAAAAAGAACTTGATGAAATCAAAGAAAATTTTTCAAAAGTTGAAACTTCAAAATTTTCTTTTAAGAAGGTAAATGAGGAACTACTCAAAATGAATGAATGGTTGATATCTCCTATTTCAAAATTCTCTTGTGGACAAAAATCTTTTGACATGATCCTAGCCAGGGAAAAAAATTTCGGAAAAATCGGCCAAAATATCGGCGATTTTTCGGTTATCGGTGGAGATCGATAGGATATACTCCACCGATAGTCAATTAGACCAAATTTTGGCCATTTATTGCTAATTATCGGTGAAATTTCCTATCTTGTAGCAGGATTCCTACTTAAAGTTGCAAAAATGTGAAAAATATGCTTTTGGGAGGTTTAGAACCCTTATAACGATGTGGAATGTGTACTCGACCGCTAAAACCATTAATTACTTTATTATATATGATGCAAACTTTTGTTATATTTTCTTATTATTTATGAATATTTCTATTATTTTACATTATTGTTCACTTCGTTTTATTTTTTCATAAATCATTTCACCTGATTATAATATTTGATTTTATTTTTATTTTAGATTATAACTTATAATATTTTTAAATCAAATATTAATTTGAAAAGGAAGAAATAAATAATATCATTTAAAATTTAAAATTATAATATACAATATTTTGAATCTCCTTGTTATCTACCTAATATTTGTAATAATAACGGAAACAAATAAATAATATATCTTTAACATAATAATATCTAAATAATATATTAAATATAACATATTTAATTTAATAATTACTAATCCATTTGATTTTAATCTACCTTAATTAAGATATGAATCATTTCTCATCATCTATATAATTAAGATATGAAAAATTTTAATAATCGGCTGATATTTTGTCAAAATATCCACTGATATTTACGATATTTAAATATATCAAGTAAAAAATCCAAATACTAGATATATCGTAATTACGATATTTACGTTTCCTTGATCCTATCTAGCCAAAATGTTCTTTTTTTTTTTTGATAAAAAGGGGCTAGGATACAAGTCTTCAAATAATGAAAAATATTTCAAAAACTACTTTGTCAAGGAGTCCACAAGTGAAAGTCCCTCAACCATTTGCAACTTTTGTGGTAGAGGAGGACACATTAGTAGTACTTGTCATCTTAGGAATGGATCCCAAAAGGTCTTAACCTCTAAGCAAAAGAAACTTGGGTTGAAAAGTCAAAGGTCACTAATTACCAATGACCTAAAAAGATTTGGGTATCTAAAGTTTCTTGATTTTCTCTTATAAGGATCAAAGAAGGAGAAACGGTTCTTGGATAGTGGTTGCTCAAGGAACATGATTGGAGATAGAGTGAAGTTGCCTTTCTCCGCGAGAAGGAGTGCGTGACTTTCGGAGATAACGGGAAAGGTAGAATCATTGGACATGGTTCTATAGGTAACAATTCTTCATATCTTATTGACATTTTTTTTGCTTGTTGATGGTTTGAAACATAATCTTTTGAGCATTAGTCAACTTTGTGACAAAGGTTTTTAAGTGATTTTTGAGTCTTCTCATTGCATCATCAAGGATTTTCAAAATGACAAAATCATCTTCATGGGCCATAGAAATGAAAATGTGTATACAATTGATATTTCAAAATATGAAGGCCATCATAGAGGTTTTTCTACATGCATGATGAGAGTTGGTTGTAGCATTGGAGATTGTGACATATCAACATGAATCTCATTACCTGACTCGACAAAATGACCTTGTTAGAAGCTACGAAATATCTTGAAAAAGATAAAGTTTGTGAAGCATGTCAATGGGAAAACAAATAAAACCATCTTTTAAAATTTTTTTTTTCATTTATACATCAAGATCTCTTGAGCTTCTTCACATGGATTTGTTTGGACCCTCAAAGATTACTAGTCTTTCTGGTAAATCATATGCATTTGTGATTGTGGATGACTTCGCTAAATATACATGGGTCTTGTTCTTAGCTCACAAAAAGGATGTCTTCCATGACTTTTCAAAGCTTTGTAGAAAAATTAAAAATGAAAAGGTTTTATCATCTCTTCTATAAGAAGTGGCCATGGAAGGAAATTTAAAATGTTGATTTTGAAAGCTTTTGTGATGAACATGGAATTGAACATAACTTTTCGGCTCCTAGAACTCCCCAACAAAATGGGGTTGTTGAAAGAAAAAATAGAACTTTGTTAGAAATGACAAGAACCATGCTTCATGAAACAATTTGACAACTTATTTTTGGGCCGAAGCGGTCAATACTTCATGTTATATATTGAATAGAGTTTTGACAAGGTCCTTTTTGGATAAAACCCCATATGAACTTTGGAAAAATAAGAAACATAACATTAGTTATTTCAAAGTATTTGGAAATGCTTTATTTTAAATACCAAGGACAACCTTGGAAAATTTGATGCAAAATCTAATGTTATGATATTTCTTGGCTATTCTTCATCAAGTAAAACTTATAGAGTTTTCAACAAAAAGACCATGGTAGTATAGGAGTCCATCCATGTAGTATTTGATGAATCTAACAATTCTCTTGAAATAAGAGAAAGTGTTGATGATGATGTAGGTTTAGACTTCTCCATGGGAAGATTATAAATCGAAGATGAGGTTCATCAACAAGAGGAGGAGATTGATTCAAAGAAGGAAGAGGAATCTCCTTTGGCCCCTCCTCCACCTCCTCAACTTGAGCAAGGAGAATCTAGTCAAAGACTCCTAAGAGAGTGGAAATTTGTCACAAATCATCCACAAGATCAAATTATTGGTAATCCATCAATTGGGATAAGGACTAGATCATCTCTTAGAAATATTTGCAATAACCTTGCATTTATCTCTCAAATTGAACCTAAGAACTTAAATGATGCTATAGTAGATGAGAATTGAGTAATAGTTATGCAAGAAGAACTCGATCAATTTGAAAGAAATGAAGTTTGGAAGTTAGTACCTAGACCTAATAATCAAAGTGTTATTGGTACTAAATGGGTGTTTAGGAACAAAATGGATGAAAATGACATAATAGTTAAAAACAAAGCAAGATTAGTGGCCCAAGGATATAATCAACAAGAGGGAATTGACTATGAAAAGACCTTTGCTCCTTAGCTAGATTATAAGCCATAAGAATGTTGCTTGTTTTTTCTTGTTAAAAAAACTTCATTTTATATCAAATGGATATGAAAAGTGTTTTTTTTAAATGATTTCATAAATGGGGAAGTGTATGTTTTGAAAAACCATGTTTTCAAACTCAAAAAGGCAATTTATGCCTTGAAACAAGCTCCTAGAGCTTGGTATGAAAGGCTAAGCAAATTTCTTATTTATAAGGATTTCAAAATGGGAAAAATTGATACAACTCTCTTCATTAAGACAAAGGATAATGACATGCATATTGTTCAAATCTATGTTGATGATATTATATTTGGTGCTACTAATGTTTCATTTTGTGAAGAGTTTGCCAAGTCTATGTGCGAATTTGAGATGAGCGTGATAGGAGAGCTCAACTTCTTCCTTGGTTTTCAAATCAAACAACTTAAGGAGGGCACCTTCATAGATAAAGCAAAGTACATAAAAGACATCCTCAAGAAATACAAATTGGAAGAAGTAAAGACCAAGAGCACACCCATGGGTTCATCCATCAAGCTTAACATGGATGAGAAAGGTAAGCTTATTGACCAAACTAAATATAGAGGCATGATTGGTTTTTTGTTATACTTAACGGCTAGTAGACCCGATATCATGTATAGTGTATGCTTATGTGCTAGATTTCAAGCATGTCCTAAAGAATTTCATTTGAATGCGGTTAAAAGAAAACATGTCACTTTTTAGGTTACTCACTTGTGTCTTGGCATAGCAAAAACAAGGGTGATTGTCTTGTCCAGCAGCCCAGCCCGAATACATAGTTGTCGGGGTTAGGATGTGCCGCAAGAGTCCTTTGGATGAAGCGAGCACTTAGTGACTTTGGTTTGACATTTTCTCATGTTCGATAAAATGTGATAATACTAGTGTCATTAGCATATCAAAGAATCCTGTGCAAAACTCTAAGACCAAGCATATAGAGAAAATACACAATTTTATTAGAGATTATACACAAAAAGGAGATATTATACTTGAATTTGTTAGATCCGAGGACCAACTTGCAGATATTTACACCAAACCCTTAATGAGAATCATTTGTTAACATTAGAAGACAATTAAGGGTCATCTCTTTGTGAAAAATTCTATGACTTACTTGATTTTCAAAATCGCTTGAAAAATTGTGCTTAAACTCTAACTCCTTAGCCTTTACTTAAATGTACTTTCAAAGGGGGAGGGAAATATCTTTATGTCTAAAGCCCATGTTCCTTTTTTATGTTGCCAAAGGGGGAGAAAGATATGTATCTAGGAGTTATGTGCTAAAAGAGGATGATACATTCATAATTTTTACATCATTCCTTGATGCTTATCTTATTGATACCAAAAGACATGTATCTAGGAGTTATGTGCTAAAAGAGGATGATATATTTATAATTTTTACATCATTCCTTAATGCTTGTCTTATGTGTTGAATTCTACTTGCATATGTTTGAATTGATTATAATTTGTATTATACAATTATTTTTAGACTATTGGTTTGAGAGGTAGATTTACTCCTCCTAAATAACCAAGGTTTGTCATCATAAAAAATGGAGAGATTGTTAACCTAATTGTACCTCTAATTGAGGTTTTGATGATAATAAACTAAGGTTATTGGTTACTAATGGATTAAATTGAGTTTAATGATGAGTTGAAATTGATCAAGCATCGAATGAAGATTTTCTAAGCTTAAAATGACAATGATGTATTGATCAAACTCTTGATGATTCCTCAAATCGAATAATCAAGATTTCAAATCTAAAATGACAAGTGACAGGAGCTCGAACTCAAACATAAAGTGAAGATTTTGTAAACTTATGAATCTATATAAGATGAATGCATTGATGCATTTTAGGGTATATCATCTTTTACATGCATATTCTTCATAACTCGATTTTTGTGTCTAAATTGAATATCTCTTTGAAAAAATCGAGTTCGAGCATAAAACCTTAGGCTTTATAATCCTGAAATGTGTGATAAAACACTAAGGTTTATAAGTATTTTAAATAAAAACACGAGTTTGAGCAGGTTAGAGGTCCCGGCCAGAGGCTAAGGTAGAGCTCAATCGATCGGATGAGTTTACGATCAGTTGAATCGATCGGTTAGGTCAAACCAGTTGGACCGGTCTACGATTATGGCATCTTGGATGAATCGATCGGTAGTTTAGGGTCTGGGTTGACAACCTCTTGGATGCACATCTCGGCCAGGTTGGATCGAATACCATCGCTATCTGGGCGGTCACGAAGCGGTGTGCTAAATCAACTATATTCAGTTTGCACTTTCTATCCTTATCTCTTTATTTATTGTTCTTGAATTAAGTTGAAGATTTCTTATGGAAAAATGTGCAAAAAACCACAGCCAATGTTGTGCAGATGTCGCTTCTTACATAACTTTTTTTCGGTCACAAAGAGGCGCACAGTTTCTTCATGCTTCAAAGGGATTAGCTCGTTCCTTGACTCAGTAGTTAAAGTGGTCAAACGGTGTTAAAATGACCGTTAAGTGCTGACGTGGCGTCCACGTGGCATGTGAGACCTACTCTCATCTCTCTTCCCTCTCATCTTTTCCTCTCCCCTCTCTTCTCTCTCTCTTTTCCCCCATCTCTTCTCTCTCATCCATCTTCCCTCTTTTATCTCCCCTCATTGGTTAGACTGCCCATTCCACAGCGACATTTGCCCAATCCGAACCAGCTCGCCCCAGCCTAATCCCAGCACCGAGTCAGCCCATTTTTATTTTATTTTATTTTTAATTACTTAGAATTTATAGCTAAATAAAAATTAATTTATTTTTAAATATAAATAAAGTATTAGATTATTTTAGATCTACTAAATGAAATTCAAAATTCTTTATTTTAATTTTTAAAATCTACTAAATAAATAAAAATTCAAAATTTTAAATGTAAATAAATTTTTCGTTATTTTAATTTTTTAAATAAATTATTTAATTATTCGCTATTTTATTTTTTAAATAAATTATTTTTAAAATTCAATTAATTTTTAAATCTACTAAATGAAAATTCAGATTAATGAGTTTGAAATCGATAAAAAAATAAAATGATATTAAAATATTATTTCAAACTCATCAATTTGATTTTCATTTAGTAGATTTTAAAAAATTAAATAAATTTAATAATAATAATTTATTTAAAATTAAGATAATCAAATAATTTATTTATATTTTTTAAAATAAATTCTAAACTTTTATTTAATAGATTTTAAAAATTAAAATACATTTTTATTATATTTAAAATAACGAATAATTTATTTATATTTTAAAAATAAAATTTAAATTTTTATTTATTATATTTAAAAAATAAATAGAATTTTATTAAAATGAAAGTAAAAAAATTAAATAAGAAAGGTTTGAGCGGGTGGGCGGGCGGGCAGGTGGGGTGGGGTTTAGGTCAGTGACGGGGAGAGATGAGGGAGAGGATAGAAGAGAGATAAGAGAGGAGAGAAGAGAGAAGATAAGAGGGAGGAGATGAGTGTGTCATGTGTCGCGTGGGCCTTGGCGGCTGTTCGCGGTCATTTAACATCGTTTGACGACTTTTAACGGTTTAATCAATTTATGTGGCTAACTTGAAATTTACGTAAAGTAAACGTAGAATTGCTCTTTAGGCGAAAAAAGTTCAAAGTGTAAGTGGGATATCCGGTATAATACTAGGGGATTTTTTGCACTTTTTCCTAATTTCTTGTTGTTTTGAAAAAAGTTTTTGAGAAAACCAATTTACCTTCTCTCTTGGTTAGGTTGCTAAGTCATATTCAACTTTCAATGGTGGTGACTGAAATGCGACTTTTATAAAGGATGGTATGACTATAAATATACCATGTGAGTAAGCAACACACGAGTATTCATTGGACAACATAATCTTCTGGTTCTTTAGTGGTGTCCATATAAGTGTTATATGATTCTCTCAACCATTAAAGACCTTGTGTAACCTAGTCTGTCATGTCGAAGAATAAAATTCTTTGAATCGTTGAACTTCTGGTTCACGACGACGTATGTATTGATAGACTTTGTACTTGTATAATATAACCCAGAGGAGATGACTAAAAGTTTTTCAACACTTATCCAAAAAAAAAAAAAAAAGTTTTTCAACAACGAGTTTCTTGCCAGAAACAATAGATGTAATATAAAGACAATTTGTATTACCTTCATTCATAGTTTCAAATGATATTTGTTTTTGCGAATATCTTTAAAGCTAAGCAAATTATTTGTGGATTTGCTAGAATATAATGTCTCATTGATATGTAATTTAGTTCAATTTGGTAGCATTATTCTTGGTAAAGGTCTACTAAATATCTGAAACACGATGCTCGCGACTAATATCTTTTCATACCACATCTATGACAGTTATTCTCATGATTATTTGAAGATTTTTCTCATATGTACTTCCCATTTTACCTCAATATTAATCCATTTCCGATGGTGAGATTTTTCCTTTTCCAAGGATTTAAAGGATCATCAATATGATATTAAGAATTTATTCTATGAATGCAATCATGACTGATCCTCATCAATGTCCATGAGTTTGGATGATATTAATTCACTTCAGGAAATCGTTTCAACCTTAATTGGACTATATAGGTGATTTTTCGAGTTTTGTACGGATGTAATTCACTGAAAATAAAAAATCCGTAGTCAACATCGAGTTTCAAAAATTTAACCAAAGTAGTGCGTAGAGTGGTACAAAGTAAAGCCTAAAAGATTCTAACGCCGGTTTCGTAAATTAAAATTTCACCACAGATTCCTAACGCCGTTTCAAAGAATTAAAATGTCAATCACGGTGATCACTAACGCCTATTTCTAATATTTAAAAAACTCCAATGGCCTAGATTACCAACGCCGGCTTCTGAAATCTAAAAAACCCGACGCCCTCCCCTTCCTTTCTCCCTTCCCGCTTTCTTCTCCTCCTCCTGCTCTTTCTCCCTTCCCTAGCTTTTCTTCAATCTCGAATCCCACATCCAAAGCCTCTCTCCACGTACCCCACCCTGGGCTGACTAAGTAGTGTTCATCTAAGACAACCAAACAAAAGCCCTTCTTTACGAGGTTTGTACTGGCCCCATTTGTAGTTTCCCGATTTGGGAGTTAGGGTTTCATTTAGGATTTGATTTAGATATGGTTTTGTTTTCTTGGGGTGTAGTGATTATATTAATAAATATCTTGATTCCACATGACTACTATAGTGAAAAATAAAGCACATCGTCACACCGAACGGGATAATCTCGTTGATTTTTTCAGATTCCTGTCTTCTTGATTTGCTTAAAATCAATTATGATCATGCCATGTTTGAATTTCGTGGATCATCTCTATGTGGCTCGAGAAAGCCTTAAGGTTTCAATTGATGCTAAATTTTTGTGATGGTATTTATTAATTGTAATCATCTTCTGTACATAAAAATGATAATAAAAAGGAAATGAAATGAGTGTAAAGAAAAGATATGAGCTGCAGCTATTTAAAATAATAGCTACTTCATAAAAGGCAAGGCCATCAAGTGAAAGAAAACCACATCAATCCATACTTCCAAAAATGAGGACTTTAAGAAAAAACAAACAAATAAACTAGAAATAATCAATTTGTTCTCATTCTAGTTTGTTTTTACTCCGCCCTAGTGCCACCGCTTCATTGATTACTCAATCTCCAAGGCAACATGTGACAATGGGAGAAAAAAATTACAAAAAGAAAAGGAAATTTAGTAGTAGCCTCATTGCCATGACTTTTTATTTAAGAAGTTAGGTCAAAATTGGTATGAAAGACTGGTCTCTTGTTATCTAGATTGATCTTATGGGGCTCTCACTTTTGGGTCACCCTATGCTCTCTCAATTTCACCTCATCTCATACACTTTGTGGATTCATCATAATCCAAGTGAGTTTCTTCCCATCAATTAAGCCATGATGAGGATGTCTTACCTACCATAATCAAGAAGATGTAATACTTTTACTAAAGCAACTAATTTAATGATGACCCCCATTTTCCATGGATTGACAAAGTACCATTTTCATCAATTGCCATTTATATGCTTATTTCCTCTCTTTATAAGTGTCATTATGTCATTGCAATTAAGTTCTATTGTTTTACATTCAATTCTTTTATCTTATTGTTTCACACCTTATTCCATTTTATTATTTTATTTTAAAAACAGATAAAGCATATTATGTCATTGCAATTAAGTTCTATTGTTTTACATTCAATTCTTTTATCTTATTGTTTCACACTCATTATTCCATTTTATTATTTCCATATCTTAATCTTTTAATTGCACTTAATTTCAAATTCCGGTTCAGATGTTTTAGTAATATATTTTGTATTTTATTTTCGACATCAAACTTGAACGAGACCTCCTACACCCATACTTACTTCCCATTTGAGGCACGTTTCAAAAAGTAGTCTTATTTTTTGTATTAGTTCACTATTAATTGTAGTGTCATTGTTTTGTAGCTTAGTAGTATTTTTTTCCCTATACCCATTCAAATTCTACTTCATTTTTTGGTCATAAAAATAAGATATTTACGACCTATTTTTATGAAATTGTTTTATGAACATTTTCATAAAAACTAAAAGATTAGTATTGTTATTGTTGATTATAGATCCAGCGCTGTCAGCGATAACATCTCTCATACTATTTAATTTTGTTTACTTTATTTGAAACAGCGGCTTATGTCTGCTTCTATTCCCGTAATGTGTTACTATAATGGACATATAGTGAGGACTGAGTACGATGTAAATATGATGGAAACGAAGCCTATCGCGCTTTGGAAATAATGGTTGATCGCACGCTCAACAATCTGGGTGATATCATTTTGCAAGCACACCAATCGACAAACGGAAGTTCAACTTAGTCCTCAAGGGTATCCTCAAAATGCAATATATTCCAACATTTTATTAATATGGAATACGATTCGCGCACCTAATGTTGAAATATTAAGTAACACAACCGTCATCGAGAAATTGAATTGTTTGTCGAGGTCATAGAATCAATACACCGACAAGATCAATCTATCAGCGCGGCGTAAATCGGCACTCGCGGTAAATCACCACGGCCAAGGGCCTAGTAAATGGTCCAAAGACTAGATACAGGAGCATATGGAGATGATATGGTCAAGGCTTTTATTAAGAAGGTAAATGGATTTGACCGTGAAGATGATGATGAATATGATGATGACTTACATGGCCAAGCCGATGGACATGTATCATCATTCCAGACTACAAATCAGGTTTTGGAGAATGAGCGAGGGTTATTTGTCTCTGCGCATGCATTACATTGTGATGTATCGAATATTGCAAATGATGATGAGGACCACCGAGTCAACCCCTATTCAAGATCACCTACCACCAACACCTTGTTTCAACATACCGAAACATTAGATATTGCTACTTGCCAGGTCGACTCCACAAAAGCAAGAGACAACCAGCTATGCAGTGGTGAATTGCAGTCAGTAAGTTTTAATTTAACCAATTCGTAAGAGGCTGCAAAGATTTACTCAATTAGAGCACACCAGAGTTTGTCAGAGTCGGGCCTCTAAAAAAATTGCTCGCCTTAAGATGTGTTAGAAGGCCAAGAATGTCAATGTCAATGGAAGATGCGTACATGGTCAGCTAAACCAGCTTATTTGTAGATCAAAAATATGAAGGGCCGCATACTTGTGTAAATCCAGAAACCCAACCGAGACCATCATCAACTGACTCAAAGTTGGTTGCTACCACGACAAACACAATTATACACAATTTACGTTATCCCCCGCTGCTATTCAAGCAACCGTTATGGAGAAATGAGGATATGAAATTTATATAAAAAGCCTTGGATGGGAAGCATAAGGCATTTAGACACTTATTTGGTGATTTTTCCTACCATACGTATCTCCCCACGCTTGTCTTCGCCATTGAACAAGCCAATCCTGGATGTGTTGTCATTTGGAAACCACTCTCATAGTGCCAAACAATGGTGACATTCTTGCATGGTTCGCGCTCGCCATCTATCAAGGGTTCGCAAATTGTCAGTCCTAAGACTGAGTATTGATGGCGCCACATTCAGAAGGGAAGTATAAAGGGACATCGTTGATCGCTACTGGGATGTGATGGAAATAATCAAACGTTCCCATTAGCATTCGCTTATTACTAAGGCTTAGAATATCGATAGTCGGATGGTTCTGAAGATGTATCGTGAATTAGAGTAACACAACGGATTCGAATATGTGTTATATCCGGATAGACATCCGTGTATTGCGGCTATGAGCGATCCTCATCTTCGTTGGGATGCACCATACGCCTATCAGATCGCATGCTTCATCTTCAAGCAATTTTACACTGCTTCAAAGATAAACTCAGTTAAGAATTTGGTATGCAGAAAGTACCAAGGTAAACAACACCACTCAAGATGAATAACAGGGCATGGCTACAATTGGGAGAATTAACTGCACTACAATGGCCGGGGATACATGCATCCCTCTTCGCATGGGCACTTTCACATGATGGAGGGCTAAGATATGGGATAATGACAACCAATATGTTAGAGGTATTTAACAGTTGTTCTTAAAGGCCTCCTGTAGCCCACCAATCAAGCATTAGTTCAATCGACATTTTCCGCCTTAATAAATTACTTTGTTGCAAGAAGGAACAAGAAGCCGCTAGATCGACATCCGATGAGCAAAGCTCAATTCCATATGTTGATGCTCGACAGGTGGTCGTGTGATTAAGGCCGGTCAATGAAATTGTTCTTTACGATCACTTACAGGCGTATTTCACGTAGTCTAGGAGGACGTGATTCATCACTTGAACTTACATGGAGAAGAAATGCACATGTGGTAAGACACTGATATATGGTTTTCCTTGTAGCCATATCAATACAAAGACGCCGAATCGATGTGTTGATTTTCTGGGCCATTCGTTCAAGGCTACTACACTACGCAGCCTATTGTAACACTCGGGGTAAGCGGTTTTATCCTATATTCAATGAAGAGGAGTGGCCTTTATGATGGTCCAACGATCGTAGCCCCGAGTCAATGAAACTAAGAAGTCAAGGTCATTCTAAATCAACCCGTTTTTCAGACAATGAACGACATTGTGAGTGTTTCAACAAACCAAGATAAAATGTGGGTCAGGCAAACAAATGTGGTCACAATCGGCGGTCTTGTAAGAGTAGAAATCAACTTTAGTTATGGATGTGAAGTAAGGCAATTAGTTGTTTGATTGTAAATGAGACCTCACCCTTTTTTTTTTGTTCTGTATAAGACTTATGTATGTGTTTGATTGTAAACGAGGCACCGAATATTTAGTAGTTGTCTTATATCAGATTTATTCTATTGAATGAAACATTCGTATTGTACGTGTTTATTGTAAATTGTCGCTGCAATTAATGTTGACAACCATTTTTGACAATTATGCTGGATTTGTTATATCTTATAGACATGGCGTTTCGTGGGGATTCATGACGCGGATCCGTTTGTGATACATCCTCGTCTTGTTTTTCGCAAGACGTATAATCGATCACACTTTAGTAGATACAGAAAGGTGCAATGCATCGTTAATAAGGCATATGGATATTAGTAGTTGTAACATGTAATTTATACATAACCACTTTTAAATTTGTATGTTTCGTTGGTTGTGCTCTTTTCAGAGATCCTCCGCCCCTCGACAAATGCACGAGCTTACGCCTATGTGGAGGATGGATATCTGATCCGTACCATACGTGATTAGGTCCGATTTTACGCAAAGATATTCGCTTTTGGGGCCACATCGCGATCGACACACTTATCACCTCACTCGGGTCGATGGCGAATTCGAGACACACATCGCTCCATGTGCCAAAGAGTGGAGATGACGACACCTACGTGACGTCGCCATCCCCGCCTACGTATCCACGTCCGCCAGCCACGGCACATGTGCTCATGTGGCAGCCAGGCGGAGTTGCTCGGGCCATCCCACTCGGGCCGATGCTATTAGAGGAGTCACTATCTCCTTACTGGGTGGTTATGTTTGCGCTATCCACCGCCACCGATGCGTATGATGCCACATTGTGTCACGCGCGCTCATCTTAGCGCTTTATCGATCCTTCGCTTCATACAAGAGCGGTGTGATGGTTCCCATTGCTATCTACCTCATCGCGAGATTGACACGCCATCGCGATATAGTCGGGTGGTGCAAGATTAGCACATACATACCATGAAGTTATGCCGAGGCCAAATTTCGATCAGAGTCGTGGTATTAGCTGGCCGATACACTCATACGTGTATGTAAATGAACCGGAACGTGTTGTCAGCAGAGGATGAATTGGGATGCTTATGCCACTATTACTCATAATTCGACCTATTGAGGTCATTGAGACTTGTTGGTATATTTGTACATGTTGTATTTTGGGTAGACCTCCTCGTACAAAGGAGACTCTGCCCGATTTTCGTTAAATTATGGGTCCCATAAAGGGAAATGATTTATCATTTTTTCCCTTACGCAATATATAAACTTCATTATTTTTACCCACTTTCGCATTGTTCTGTATTCAGCTATGGTCATGGGAGAGATTGCACGTCGGGCGACCCGATTGGGGCGCACTTTATACCGACCCAAGACCACCACCGCTCAGCCTCGCATGACGCTTGACGTCGATGTCGGGTGATGGTGACCTACCTGAGGTCAGTCCACCGACTGAGACACAGACATCCCTCCCACGAGCTGCAGGTACAACTAGCACTTCCTAATTCCTCGGGTGTAGGTGGAGAGTACCTTGACACGTGCATAACCCATCTAAGCATTCCTATGCCCCGAGATCGCCTAGATGCAATGCACTTCGATCGTGTAATGTTTATGTGGAACTTTATGGTTCTATATATTAATTATATTCATATTTTGTAAAATTTATCGACATAAAGTGTCTACATGTAGGTGTCATGGCAGCCATCAGGGAGAGTTACTACCGTACCCTATATATCTCTACTGAATGTGATCCGCGACGATGTCACCGCTTCATATGTTTCGAGATTGTCGAGTGGCATCGCCCGTAGAGAGTCCTACTGCAGCCAGATGCAACAAGAGATACCTCCTGTACCGCTTCACGAGCACGCTTGTATGCGTGGGATGCACGTGATCTTACACCCGCGATTGGGCGACCTTTCATGCACCATACATAGCATTACGGGAGACGCGAGCTTGACAGATCATCACTTCACCCCTTATGCCGGGTTTGATGGACTTTCAGCATCTTACATGCAGCGGTATCAAGCCAGACACACGACGCTGACACCACGATCGCATAGTGGATGATGTAGGTTCCATACTACACCCTGTAGTATGGATCTTTGGTAAGTTAATACCATGTGTTTCTAAAACATTTTACCTTAATTTTAATTAATGTGATTATGTAATTCTAATTCTTTCGTTCACTCGTGATCGCGCCATGGCCGACATAAACCCATTCGCTCCCGTTCGATATCCCCGCCGCTTACGACATACATCAGGCTGTCTCGACGGTGTTACACTGGGGACGAAGGAAGACCATCGCATCGCCGGCACACTCCAGGAGGCTTCTCGACATCACATGAGCCATTTATGACCTCCGGTGTCGCCCACACCATCACGAAGGAGCCCGCTCGAGGTAGGGAGAGGAGAGGGAGAGGCAGGGGAGGGAGCTGACTCCGGCTAGGGTCGTGCCTCGAGATGGGCGGCAGTCATCATTCCGACAAAGGAGAGCGCTCCAGTAGCCACCCGAGTCGACTATGCCTACTTTCGGCTACCCTCCTATACTTACCACTCACCCGAGCCGCTATACCCCCACACACCTACACATCACCTTCCCATACCCACTCATTATCGACGCATCACCTTCCCTACCTTAACTCACATCGGACGCATCACCTTCCCTACTCGCATTACACATCACCTTCCATAATTCCCATTGCACTCATACTGCCCTGTACCTATTCGTGTCGACAGAGCCAAATTCTCCATAGCATTAGATATCCCACCGTCAAGCCACAAAGATTTACCATCTCATACATCAGATCCCACGATGATAACGATCGCTGACCCATTACCCGAGCTGGGACTTCGTAGGCTTAATTCAGATCGACGTGTACATCGACTACTCCATCCATCGATACCTACCCATCAAGACCTCTGCCCATCGCCCCCCTAGCCTCGGGCCCCTCAGCCTCCTTCTCGACTCCACAGACCCTATCGTCGCAGATCATGATGTCAGCGCCGCCTAAGAGAAATATAAAGGCGCTGGCTCTCAGGGGACACATTGATACATATTATTTTTTTATATATGATATTCTGTGATAAAATGTTTTAATATATTTACATGTTTTCGTACGCATGATAACTTAGGCTTACCTTAGTTTAATTTGCTGATTATTTTAATGTAACCGTACTCGCTCAACATTTTCATCGCTTTCATCATATTTTCATAGTTAAATCAAATCGTCGAGTCAACCACACCGCCATTTAAAACATGCAAAGACTCGTAGTTCATTGGGCAACAATGAGAATTTTCTTATTTAGTGTGAAAAAGATAATAATCTAATAAAATATTTTTATAAGAAAATTGAAAAGGACAAGGTACAAAGAAAGAATGAAACAAAAATAAAATATCCATTTCAATGCCATTAAAAATGAAATGGAACATTTAATTTACATTTACTATAGAAATGCCCCACCCTGGGTGCTATGTAGTTAATAATAACAAAGATGTGTTTTTACCGTGTCGGTTCTCCATCTCCAAAATAAGTGACTGCGGCATGCATCTTTTCTGTCCATCTTCAAAGAATATGCGCACCAATAAGACGTGGGAATTGGGTACCGCAAGAAACGTGATCACATTATTACTACGCTGAATGATATTCAACAAAGGCTTGAAAAAGTTTGACATGAAAGACTACCAAATAAATTAATTATCACTATCTGTTTGACCATCTTTTTCTATCTTTACCGTTGGTTCTAAGGATAAAAATACACTAGAAATAAACTAGAAACCGCATTGAGTGCCGTTATCGGTGGTTTAAAATTGCGTAAACCTGGTAGTGCTGCTTCGCTTTGATATTTTAAAATGAAGAAACCTAAGGCTAGAATGCCATGGAAAATTTTTAATTTAATGAACCGGCGCTGAATGCCGCCACACTGTACTCAAACGCGCACTACTTTAAGTAAATTAAACTCGACGCTGATCACGATTTTTATTTTCAGTGAATTACATCCGTACAAAACTCTGATTTTTCATCATAAAGTCAAAAAATTATTTAGCACCACATATCCAAGATATATAATTCATTTCGAAAATGTCAAATGTCATAAACTCGAGTTTTGTGAAATTTGACACTATCGATAAACTTATGATATAAGACAAAATAATAAAAATCAACTACAATAAAATGTCAATATAGATTTTGACTTACAATCAAGGTCAAATATTTTGTAGCTTTTGAAAATATATAATAAAATCAATATTAATATACACAAAATAATTAACATTGAGAATAATATAAATTATTAGCTTTGTTGTGATCTATAAATGGAAATATAATATATAATACTATGTAAACAAACTGTCTTCATTAAAAGGCTTTGAACCGAATTATCATTAAGTGGATATTGTTAGATGTGTATTTATTACCATCAATTGATTAAGTATTATTCATTTAGGGGTTAAAGCTAGTATGTTTACGAGATGTATTGTCTATATGAGAATCGCATTTAAATGTTATATGTACATACATATACCATATCATACATATAACATACCATACATATAACATATAATCCATGGATGTAAAATATGTCAATTCATATAACATGTAATATCATGGATGTAAAATATATCATGACATCCATCGTATCATAAATGACACATAACTCAGGTAGTATGTCACAAGTGAATGTTTCCATGATATAGTGATTAAACACGTGCAAATTACATATATAATATACCCATGGCCTCTCAATTTTAGAGCAAATAATATGCATGGTATCAACCATGATAAAATATAATTATAGATACGCAAAATCTAAATAACTTCAAGCTTAAGACATAATTACATTTAAATAAGCAATTATAACACAAAATAAGATTAAAGAAAACTTGCATTACTCTCCTGAGTCATATATATATATATATATATATATATATATATATATATACAAGCAGAAAGACAAAATATCAGACATAAAAAAATATAAGAAAGAAAGAGAGATAGATAGAGCAAGGGAGATAGTGGGAGAATGAGAAGTTATCATCAGGATGATATTGCAAATGGTAGAGGAGGCTTTTTATAGGTTTAGAAATGACCTTTCATTACCGTGTCTTAAATATGAGTAATCAAGGTTATTAAGTTACATCATGAATGTAGTTATTACCACCATTTTATTGATTCATGTAAGTGGTCATTCATCATATGTAAAGAGCCTTAATTTATAATATTAATATATTTATTACACAAAATGAAAATATAAGTAAGAATACCAACTTAAGTGATTAAGAGCTTAAGTTGAAAAGAAGGATTTTACGGAGACAAGGTTGGAGTTTTAATGGGGAAACTAATTTATGAGAAACAAAATAAAATACTATGATATAATATAAAATGAATTGGTATAAAAAAAAAGCAAATTTTAAAATAGTTTTAAATTATATCAAAAAATACTTTTAATTAAGTAGATCTTCAAAATAAGGGATTAAAATCATAAAATTTGTACATTTAAAAAACGAACAAGGAAAGAATGCCCTTCAAAATAAAATTATTAAAAAAAATTATAAAATTGGGCCGGAATCTCAAATTAATGAATAAAGTAATATGTGAAATTTTTATTAAATACCGTTATATCCTTATATGATCAAAACGTATTACTTTGGATATTAGTTTGAGTTAAAATCTAATTTTATAATTTTTTTTAAATAAATTATTTGAGACTAAAACTCTGAAGTTATATTATCTTATGTTTAATTTTAGTAGATTAATGTACTCTCTATAAAGTATAGGGGCATAACTCTGAATCATGATTCCCCTTGTTTGAAATCAGAAATGAAACAAAGGAAACCCGTGCAGCAAGAAATCTTGACAATCGAACTTCTCCAATAATTTTCGGAGCCCTTCGTCTCCGATTACCGTCAGTTTCTAGTGAAGTAGAAAATTTTGTCCAGTTTTACAGAATCTTCACAATCAGTCATGTTGGTTCATCTTCCTCGCTTAACAAACTCTCTCCGAGATCCCTTCGACGTCGACCAGGCCTATCTCCAACGCAAACTCATCCTCCAAAATAAGCCTCGCAGGTTCAAGCACAGTTTTCCCTCTTAGTATAATTAACTAATTAATTAATTATTCTTGTTTGGTTACCGAGAAAATGCTGGAGAGTCGGGGAAATTGAAATTCTGAATCTTTGATTCTTCACGAGAAGATTACAGATTTTAATAAACTCAGCCCAATTGAACTAGTTTGATTCTGTTTAGTGTAGTGGAAATAACTCAATTTTCTCAGCAAACAAATGCAGGGTAAGGGACTGGTTAGTTTGATTGGTTCTAAAATTTAATTTTGGGATTATTGTTTCTGTGATCAGTGATGCTAATTCAGTTGAGGAATCAGAGCTTGCTCGGAAAATAGTTCATGGTTGGGAAGAAGGTATTATGACTCATGGCTGTTGATATTTGCAGTTTGTGTTGGTATTTATATTTAAGCTCTACTAGGGCATGAATTCTACAAGGCTGGTTACTATCGTACGGGATTACTGAACTGGATTTGAGTCAGAATTCAAAAAATCTTGCTTCTAATGTGGACTTGTTTTTTCATTGTACTGTGGCATGTGAAACTTCATTCCAGTCATACATATATTGGCTTATACTGCATTTTGGTTAGCAGTTGTTATTACTTGCTAGTTTACTTGTCTCACCAGGGCATGTACAGCAAGTGAAAATTGTTACTTAAAATCAGAAGGCTGCGAGTGATTTTCGAATAAATAATTTCCATATTTTTGGGGATGCTGCCACCAAAAAGAAAATATCTAGTAAATTTCCAATCCTTTTCATAAAGACGTTTTCGACTAGGTTTTTAATCCATTGGTTGTGATTTTATCTCATCTATAAAATTTGGTAAAGATAATCAATTTTGGAATTGCTTGTAGTTTCATCAACTGACCACCTGATAATGGCTTATGAGAAAGATAATATCGTAGTTTTATGATGATATGGTTAGCGAGTGGTAAAATCATCAATGGGGTGGGGTTACTCTTAATTTTAGATTCATTTGCTATCACCATGCATAAAACCTTTCATTCAAATGGATTTCATTCAAATGGGGTTACTCGTTTTTGTTTTCGTGCAGCTTCCATTGATGTGCGCCAAGAAGGCAAACAACTTTATTGCAGCAAGAAGAGTCGATAGATGGAAGTGGCCTCAGAATATTTTCGTGAAGTAGCATTATCCGTTTATAATCTTTTTATAGGCTCCAGAGATGAGTATGAAGATGATACAAGGACTGCAGAGAAAAAGTAAGTCTATGTTTGGTTCTTGGAAGATATCAGGGAAAATGCAAGGGAAAGAAAATAGAAGGAAAGGAAAAATGAAGGAAAATAAAAATTGAGTCAAATCCAATATATCATTTTTGTGAAATGAGAGAAGAAAAGAAAGCTTTTCTTATCAATGGAAATGAAATAGAAAATTACAGCCCTACCTACTGTGATACACAAAGAAGACATAAAACGAAATACAAGAGAACCTCCCTAAATCGATACTCTATAAATTAATAACCTCCATTATTTAATGAAAAATCAATCCACCGACCAAGTGGAATGTATAATTTAATAATTCTACTATCTATTTAATGCAAAATAGAAAAACACTTATGTAAAAATATTAATTTATAGAATCAATATTCCTTATAAATCTAAAATACTATACATCATAGATAAAATATATTGCTTCGTGAAATCAATATTCCTTACAAAATACTCTATCTAAAGTGAGGAACTTTTTTGATATTCCACACCCGAAAACTTTCTTCAAACATGGTCACGACCTTTGGTATTTCAAAATTTAAGTCGATTAATTTAAGCACAACTTTAACTTTGAATCGACTTGAATTTACTGAATTTCAGATGGATTAATCATGCAATATCTTTATATTTTCCGATTTTTTAGAAGGTTCGATAACAATAACTCTCGTTAATTAATAGTTTGTATACAGATCGTATTAATTCTAGAGAGGTTCTCATCAACAGAATCAAGTACAAAAAGGAAGGAAAAATATTGTACAAGAAAAGAAGGAATAAATCAAAGAAGGAATAAACTGTAGGATATTCTACATCCTATGACTCTCAACACTCTCAGCCGAAAGATATAGTGCTATATGTACTAAGCTTGTTACAAATAAACCCAATCTCGACCCTGAGGACTTAGTGAAAATGTTCGCTAGTCAGTCACCGAGTCGACGAAACTCATGGGCCATGCATCATGAGGCAATCTTCTCTCTCGAATGAAGTGACAATCCACTTCACACATAGCCTGGGTCCTCTCATGAAAAACTACAGCTGAAGTAATGTGTGGCTGCTCGTTATCACACACACAAACGCCATTTGCTCATCATTCCCAAATCTTAACCTCAAGAAGCTCGTTTGAAATATATGTCTGGCCAAGTCACAAAGCCATAACTCGATACCCGCCCAACACTGTGACTCACCACATCTGCTTACTCTTCAGATATTAAGTGGCCTCCAATAACACACAATATCCTAAGTAGCTGCTTATCCGCAAGCGAGCCCGCCCTACCGATCACCACATAGCCAAATAACTGGGTGTGACCTCTGTTTTCATATAACACCCCCTGACTAGGTGTTCATTTGATATAACGAAGGATACAGATCACAGCATCCTAGTGACTATCACATGGTGACTGCAGAAACTAACTAACTACACTCATAGGAAATGAAATGTCCACTAAGATGATGGTAGTTTACTTCTCCCACTACCGTCGATACCGATCTCGTAGGCTCCCTGCCTAGGCACAAGCTTCGACATTCAGATCCATGTGGGTGTTCCACAGTTTACGCCCAGCATACCGCTTCCTCCAATATATCCAAGCATACTCCTCCGAGACATAACCATACGAATTAGACTGAAGCTTAGCCTCAATCCCTAGAAAGATTCAGTTTTTAAGCCTTCCTTTGCTAAAGTTACCGAAAAGACTGTTTAAGTTTCCGAATACCATTATGATCATTGCCTGTTATAACAATGTCGTCCACATAAACAATCAGATAGATGCATTGTCCTGATGATGTATGATGATAGAAGACAGAGTGGTCTGATGTACTCCGAGTCATACCGAACTCATGTACCACGGGGAGGCTAAACGCCAAAACCAAACAGGACTCAAGCAGCCATATAAGGAATGACGTAGCATGCATACCAAACTAGACTCTCCCGAGCAACAAATCCAGACGGTTGCTCCATATATATATATCTCCTCGGCGAGGTCGCCATGGAGAAATGTATTCTTGATGTCTAATCGATACAAGGGCCAAGAACGCATGGTAGCCATATATAAGAGAAGACGAATAGAAGTCATCTTGGCAACAGGAGAAAAAGTGTCATAGTAATCGGAGCCATATATCTGAGTATATCCCTTGGCAACCAAACGAGCTTTAAGACGATCCACTCCACCATTCAGACCAATCTTAACAGTATAAACTCAACGGCAACCAACATGGGACTTGTCAGCAGGTATGGGGACTAGGTCCCATTTGCCAATAGAATGCAGAGTAGCCATTTCTTCAACCATTGCCTATTTCCAGCTCGGATGAGAGAGGGCCTCATGTACAGTGTTAGGAAGAGAAACATAAGATAAGGTGGAAATAAAAGCAGAATATGGTGAGGATAAACGATCATAAGGCATGAAAGTATAAATAGGATGGGGATTACGAGAGGAATGAGTACCTTTCCAAATGGAGATGGGAGGATCAGCGGTTGACGGCAAGATCGGCGTCGTGGAGGAGGGCGCCATAGGAGATGAGTCATCGGGAGGCCCAATGTCGGTACGCAAATGGCGAGTATAAACCTGCGGGATGATGTCAGAGGCTCTAAAATAGAGAACGCTTATCAGAAGCAGAGGGTAGCTACTAAATTTGTAGAGATCTAGGGTTTCATAGCTTGTCGGAGAGAAAAAATGGCAAAAATCCTAGATGCAGGCCTCAAATGGAGAAACCAAGGGGTTGGGAAGGACTGTCGAGAGGGGACGACCAAGTTGGGAGAAGGCGTGGCTGCAGATCGGGGCCACGACCACTTCCACATGTCTGGCATGCAGCGGGCCGCCAGAGGAGAAGTCATGCGGTGGGAGGTGTGTGACACATCAAGTTGTCAGCTGGGTTGCTACCGGTGTGTAGATTAGGCGACAACGAACCTAATGGTGGGGTCATCTATTGAATGGAGAAGCCGCCTGAAGTTCATCTAGAGAGTTTTCCCAAGACTCAGAGGTCCGATGGCAACTGAGGATTCTGTGAGCTTCGGGGAGATGGTCAGGATGGTTCTTAATAAGACACAACCACAAGTGGTTATTCGAATCGAGAACACGGTGAAGCCCTAACCCGAACCTTCCATGGCCTCGATACCAGCAGAGCCACGAGAGAAGGAAAAGAAAACTTTTCTTATTGAACGAGTGAGTTGAACATTATAGACCCTACCTACTTATATACATTAGAAGACATAAAAGGAAATAAATCATGACAAAAGGAAGGAAAATATCAGGATAAGCAAAGGAAGGAATAAATAAGAGATATTCTAAGAATATCATATGATATCTCAACAATTTTTATTTGTTACTCAACCTATTTTATTTATTTTGACTCATCAATATAAAGATGAAATAATTCTAAGAATATTAGGTTTATAAGTTTATTTATATTTGATTTTCTCGAGGTTTTCACTAGATAATCAAATATAATAAAATCATTTTCCTTAGCATTTTTTTATTTTCCTGATTTCTTTCTAAAACCAAATTGTAACTCCAAGGATGCTTTTTTGGCTATCTTAATTTCCGGGTTGTTTAAATGGGAAACATAGTTTGAAAGGTGAATTGAGTCATGCACTCAGTTAAGATTTGAAGAGTCTATCATTCTGATGATGTAATGTTAGTGTTATATTTTCTTTTTTGAAGAAAGACTTTACATGATTTCATAAATATTTTTTTTTGATCAGTAAAAAGCAATATATATAAATGAAAAAAGAGCACAAGCTCCTTAAAGTATATACAATAGGAGAACAAGGACTATCTCACTACCTATACCCCACAAGCTCAAAACCCCACCAGCACTCCTAGTTTTATCAAGACTGCACATCTTAGCCCACCCCCACAAAGAAACAGAAGAAAAGATTATCCCTATGAGCAGAGGGGGACCTCATTTTCAAAAACCAATTCTATTCCTTTCCAACCACAACATTCGTAATATACAGCGGAGCCGCCTATATCCAAACTCTCTTCCTTTTCGCTAACACTAACGCTTAAGCCGTGCAATGAGAAGTCAGCTGAATCAGACGGGGAACACCCACTGGGCCTTCGCACCGCGCTAATATCCTATAACATCTGCTCGAACAATGGGATAAGCAAGTGTCTATTGTTTCTCATTCTTCTTCTACATAAAAGCACTGCTTACTAAGGTAATCCTCCTCGGGATGGTCCAAATGAAGCACCTTACCCCCAGAAGCTTCCTGCTTAAAACCCACTTTGGGGAACGATCAGTTCCGTATGGACCACTGCGAAATCTAAAACATATAAACATCGCCATTTATTACATTTGTCTAACCGAAAAGCCATCGTAATAGACTTTAGCAAAAAGACGATCCTCTCGAATAGACCTTATCTTCTTATTGTGAATATTGAAACGTATGAATCCTTATCCACCTCTTCCATCTCCTGGCCATTAAAAGGTCCGAGTGAACACCGAGACCACCCAACCTCCATCGACTAATCCCAAACATCTGCTAATTCTGCATCCTTGTGAGTCGCTGTTGAACAGAGTGGGGAAGGCATGGCCTTTCAAGACGGTCTCGTTTACCAAGGATCCTTCCAAAACCCAAATTTTCTACCATTTCTCAGTGAGGGAATAGCATTCTGAGAGAAGGTGAGCCATTCTTTACTGATGTCTTTCCATAAACCAGTACCATACCCGCCCCTGATGTCTCTAGTAAACCATTTTCTAGATTTCATAAATATATTGTAGATGTCACTCAAAAAATTAAAGGTATTATTCAGCATTTTTCCATTTTCTGAGAAAGAGGCATCTTACAAATCCATGTCAGGTCTTCATATAAATTCAATTTTGTAACTGTCATGTCACTGTATATGGTCTCACCCTACATATTTCTGAGAGAAGAGCATCTGTCATATGTTTTGTGAATTTCACTGTTTTTACCAATCTTATTTCATGGAGTTGCACTGAAAACCTTGGGGCTTTGATGGTGAAAACTCTTTTGCATGAGGAGTGGACCATTATATATTTGTAATTTATCAATAGGAAGCAAACAGTTTGTTAATATAAATTGGAAAATACAAATGGCAATGGCCGTAGTTGTGTAATATTGAACTCTAATAATGGAATACAGAGACTGACAAAGAGCATTTTATCTTAAAACATATTAATTTAATTAGTACATAGTAGTTTTGTTACTTATATTCAAGAATTGGGGTTGTAATAAATTTTCTTCTAATGCAGGTTAGAATTGCAAAAACTTCTTGGTTCTGTGGTCTCAGACACTAATCTGCAGAAAGTTGCCTCTCTAGCTCAGAGGCTTTTCATTTTGCAGCCTAGCAACCTTGTTACTGGACTTGTTCATGAAAGGCAAGTAAATGAGAGTGGTGGTGATGTAGAATTTGGTGCTAACCTTGCTTTCCAAGCACCTTCTCGGTTTTTGGTGGATACATCATTGGACGATGGGGAATTTTTTGGGGAGGAAAGTGCTCTACCTTCTTCAGGGCATGGTGGATGGTATGATCATACTGCCCCTACGCATGGTCATTCTGCTGTTGACAGGCGGAACTTCACTTTGAGATGGTTAAGAGATGCATGTGATGGAATAGTCAGAGGCAGTAATTCACAGCTTTCCCAAGATGACCTGGCAATGGCCATTTGTCGGGTGCTTGATTCAGACAAACCTGGTGAAGAGGTACTGGTCACCATCTTCTCTTTAATTGTTAGAGTTGTAATGTTTTGGGCTCAGTGGTCTCACTTTACACACAAATTCTTAGTTTCTTTAACTATTTTTGTGAAGATAGCTGGTGACTTGTTGGATCTTGTTGGGGATAACGCATTTGAAATAGTTCAAGATATTATATCGGTAAGGATATGAGCTATTCTTTATTATTTGTGTTGGTGTTTGTTCACAAACCTCACTTATATTGACTGATATGTGATTCTCCTGTTCTGAGCAATTACAATTTATTGTCTTGGTGGAAATTGAGAAGTCAAATAAATTGTTTGTTTTTCATATTCACCGCTAAATTCCAGATTCATGTCCATCCTGCTATTTTAGCTCCACATTAACCCATTGGTGGATGGTCCAACTATTGTTTTAGTTAATTTAAAAAGTTTAAGTACTAAACAACTTAAGTTTATGAGATTCTTTTTCTTCTTGTTCTTGGATTATAATCTTCCTTTTTTACCTTTTTAGCATAGAAAGGACCTTACTGATGCTATACATCATGGCTTGCTGGTTCTGAAATCTGATAAAGCAGCTACAAATTCACAATCACGTATGCCAAGTTATGGCACTCAGGTATGGTCTTAACCTTATGCATAAAGTGATTGCTCTCATTAACTAAGGTTACTGCTTCTTACTTATCAGAAGAACAAAAAATTTGTCTTGTTAAATTATCAAGTAGGGATTTGTGTCATGAATTAGGGATGGCAGCCGAGAATTGGGGATATCGTAATATTTAATATCTTAATTTCAACCCAACTCAAACCTGAGCCAGTGCAAGGTTGACTGAGATGAAGGGGAAAAGCAAGGCAAGGTAGGGTGGGTAATTCCATGGGTCTCCTGTAATGAACAAAATTTTATTTTATTATTTGTTTTTAATTTGGTCAAACGGTTACATGCAGGCCAAGTGCATGAAAGAACCTTGGAATGACAATGAATGTTAGTGGGTTGGGTTGTTTGTGGGGCAGGCAAAGGCTGGGAAGGGGATTCTTCTAAAAAGGGATAAAAGATTCCCTTGCTGTGATGTTGAGATATTTGACCAAATGCCCAAATTTTTTTCAGCTTTTGCTATTTTCCTTCAAATACAATGAGCTTTAATCTTTATTCTACTTGTTTCCAGTCACGTATGAGCCATTTGCAGACTTGAGTACTTGAGTGTTCTTTATAATACTATTAAACAAAGTTTTCCTTACCTGTGGAACAAATCACCTCAATGTAATTACCATGGGATCAGTTAGACAACTTCAACCCATTACCATGCCATATCTGATGTGAGTCTGCAATGGAAGTACCATCCCCGGCCTGGCCCCTACTTGAAAGGGCTGGGATAGGGTGGTCTACCATATCAACTGGTCTATTCTCTGTGCAGCTATCAAGATGCTAGATTTGTGATTTTCAACCATTGTTCAGGTTACTGTCCAAACAGAGTCAGAGAGGCAGATTGATAAACTTCGGCGCAAGGAAGAAAAACGACACAGACGTGGAAGTGAATATGGGGTTGAAGACAATTTGTTGGCTGCAAATTTTTCTTCTTTACTTGAAGCTAGTGAAAAGAAGAGTCCATTTGATGATCTAATTGGGAGTGGAGAAGGCCCAAACTCACTACCAGTTACTGCTCTTCCTCAAGGAACTATCAGGAAGCATTACAAGGGTTATGAAGAAGTCATAATCCCACCAACTCCAACAGCACAATTGAAACCTGGAGAAAAACTGGTAATTTCCATATCTTGAGTTTTTTGATAGGCCAACAGTGAGTACATATTGACAAGTGCCAATCAAAAAGGAAGAGGACACCCTAGTGTACCGGAATTATTCGAAAGGTGCCGAAAGGCAAAAAAGTCATGAGATCCTATACTTTCAATGACGTGAAGTGCAACAATGAGGAACAATTAGCTCCTCAGCAACCTCTTGACCACATAAATAAGGAACAAATAAAAAACATCTTTGAAAGCTTGCATTGAATACTCCATCCCCTCAAAATGTTTCCCCCAAGCTGTCTCCCTAGGGAAGAACCCAACTTTAAGAGGTGTCCAAGAACCCAGCACTGCAATAGCTGATCTGTTGCCAAAGTATTTAAAAATTCGCTGATCTTTTTTGATCAGCCATGTAGATGCTTCCCCTGTGGTCAACAGTACTCTTAAACTTATCTCTAGTATTAACTGGGATGCAATGTGCAAGTTTACCTGGAATTTGTGTTACTTGTCATGCCGAAAATTCTCCGTCAAATATTATTGGTTTGAAATTTTAGATTCAATTTTGGGAAACATAAAGTGTATCATAGCACTATTTTAATTCTTTAAACATAGCTCTCCACGCTATGTTAGTAGGGCTTGATTTCAGAGTTTACTTCTGTATGAATGTCTGCCTTGGTTTTTATAGCAAATTCGGTCACTGTACCATGCTCTTAAAATTCTCTTTAGATGCTTTTTTTTGTTGATTTATTTCTTAATTTTTTTTGTGCTTTTTATATTTTGTTCTTAGATTGATATAAAGGAGTTAGATGACTTTGCTCAAGCTGCTTTCCAAGGCTACAAATCTCTTAACCGTATCCAGAGCCGGATTTTCCACACTGTTTATTACACTAATGAGAATGTGCTGGTAAGTTATTTAGTGTGTCGTTGAACCAGTTCTACCCACTTGATGCTTTTTTGCTCAATGATTTTCAAATGTCTGCAGGTTTGTGCTCCAACAGGTGCTGGGAAAACAAATATAGCTATGATTTCTATTCTACATGAGGTATGCAGACAATGAGCTCTACCTGGCTGTCTTTGCTCTTTATACTCCATATTTGGGTTGGAAGCACCTTTGATGCTTCTTTCAGTTGCAAAGGTTGGCTGGGAATGGGGTAAAAAACTAAATATTCCTGGTTTGATATCATGCAGTGACGAAAATCAGTAAGAAAAAAATGACCTTTGGGATTGAAACATATTTGAAATGTTGTTTGACGTAAATATATGAGGCTTTTGAACTTGTAATCCTACCCTTTTGGTAGTTGGAGATTAAAATGCCTTGATGTGTTATGAGTCCTTTTGCTATGTCTTATGCATATGTAAATTTTTCCCACATGAGTGACTTCTTGGAGTTAGATGAAGATCTCACATCTGATAAACCCGACCAAGAAGGTTGCTTCTTTTTCTTGAAAATTTGAGTTAAACAACCAATACATTTTATATCTTAATCATTTAAGATAAATTCATAAAATAGCTGAATTAAGGTATTACATGAGCCAAGCTGAGTCAAGTACATCGTATCGGGCATAGTGTGTATCTATCTATTACCATCTCAGACTTTGATTGAGTTGGGCATGGATTCAAAATCTTGTATCTTGGATTTTTTCTGACAACCCTTAGAGCACTGATGAACAATGTTTTAAATATCGAATCGAACTGGCCGGGTCGGATCGGGTTTAACCATCGACCTGGCCATTAGCTCGGTCCGGGTTCATGCTCTAACCCGCTTTAGCCATCGATCGAGTCAAACTTCACGACCGACGACAACCGATAAACCGCTTCGAACCGGAAGCGCTTAAAAACCTGGATTCGCTTCCACTGCTTTTTCTTAAAACTAGCATTGGGACGTCGCAAGCACCAAACTGTGACTTTAGGCCCACAACAGTCACCAATTGTTATGCACATTCCCGTGGCCCAATGACACTAAGATTGTGGACAAGTCGCTGACACCAAACTAGACTTGTGCCCACAACAAAGTCACCAATTGTCATGCATTGATTCCCGCCCAACTCTGTCATCGGGCCTAGGCCCTGCGCCATGTCCCAGTTGACTACGTGCATTTATAAATGCATTTATTTTTCCATAATCTCCTGACGTGGGATCATTGTTGTGACTAGTGAGTAAACCAAAGCAGTTTCAATGTTGACTCTTGTTGCTCCACTATCTATGAAGCCTTTTAGATGAGTATTACCTGCTGGGATATCAGATAATCTTTCCTTTATCATCGCATCAGACAGGGTCCCATGAGTGTATATATGTCCAATATGTAATGTAGCTAAGTCTTTTTTCCGTGAATATAATAAAATTAGGATCTCTTTTTCTTCACATGGTATCGAGCAGCCAAAGGGAAACTCTGACTTTACTTTTCTATGATCGTGTTTCATTCCTGGCCACTTTATTCTCCTCCCCGAACCTCCTAGCCGTCGTCGCAGTGACTTTCCGCCGGAACCTGATTCGAGGCACGAGGCTACTCCACACGCCGATGGCAACCCCGCAAGAAAACAACCCCTCACGCACCGTCACGCCCTTCTTCTAAGTAGCTGCCGGGCCCAAGCGCCGGCGCTGGGTGCACGCAGGCTGTGGATCATTTTCCTATGATCTGACTCCACATCTGTGCCTGCTCGGCTGCCGTCGCCGCTTTCCATCTCCACGGTCCACCCCGAGCCCTCCTTATCCACCTTTTTGCCCATTTTGCCTCCGCCGCATTCCGTTAGTCGTCTTCTCCATGGTTTGGGTTTGTTTTTTTTCTTCATTCCGCCCACAAACGCGATTTCAAGTTCCACACTGATTCGCCCTCCTATTAGGCTCTCTTCAATCCAAACGTGATTCGACATCTCCGCTATGGATATGGCAACTAAAAATCCTATTTTACTGTTATCTCCTCGATCTCCTACTATCACATCAAAAAAATTGATCAGTGAGACCATCTTCTCGCCGCCTTCTCGCGAATCTCCTGCCTACGGGACAAGGTTACGGCGATCATCTTATTACACCGGCGATTTATACCTAATGCTGGACAAAAGACTTAAGAAAATAGATGCACAACTACAGAATAGATATATTAGCCATTGACCAAGTACCCTTGCTTCATCTTTCAGCCTACAAACATGTTCTAAGTTTCTCGAATTAGGGCAAAAGTTCTATACACGAATGATATCCAACGCCTTTATAAGGTGCTTCTGTTATTGTTAATATCCGACAACAAGACATGGATTTATCTAATTATATCAACCAGATTACCTCTCTTAAGGAGAAGTTCTGACACCGATGCCCTTTACTAGTGATGTCGGCTCAACAAACTAGACAATAAGTTCTTCATCAGTTCTTACTCACTGGGCCTCCACAGATCTGAGACCGTCTGAGATAAGATTCGTACCATCGTCCCATCCTCGATGATGGTTTGCTCGCTCCTCTCGTATCTCCTCCACACGACTTTGCCATCCGATAAATTCTCTCAGATTTTTCTCGTTAGCCACACTAACCTTCTGGGGAGGACGAAGCAGTAACCAAAGCAGAGACAACGTCCTCATCATGACCTATTGAATAAGGTCGGCCACACTGCTATCGCTGTTATCAAGCCAGCATGGACGGCCTCCCGCACCGCCCACGTGGCCCGCCTTTCCGATTCGACTCACCACTCAGACCGGAACCCACATCTCAGCATTCCCCAATCGACAATGGAAGATACGACCATTCGCTTATCGCCAGGCCCAAATCAACTTCAAGCATCCGCGTCTGTGAATCCGTGAATGCCTCCGCCCCGCCTTTACTCATACATCTTCGACCCCGATTCTGCACTCGTGCTTCCAATCACATATCCGTAATAAAGATATATTTTCTCTTCTCTTACTACTACCCTACTTTACTCATCAAGTTACCTTACTAATGGTTCTCAACCGTAGCTAAAGGTATCACTCGCACATCCTCTCCCTTTCTTACCTCTCACTTTGTCTCTTTATACCCGAAGTGTCTTTAATCTTATTTCCATCACGAAATCACTCGTAATTTTAATCGCCTCCATTATTTTTTCTCGATAAATTTGTGACTCATAGGACCGGAGTACTGGGAAGTCGATCAGCACTGGACGTGAGTCTCAAGGCTCCCATCATCCCCACCCGACATCACCTCCTAAGGCCATAGCTTCCACCGATGCCCTCTCCTCATCCATACCGCCTGTGCCACCCTAATCTTTCTAAGTTCCAAAAAAGATGGTCACCTGCTTCCACTTTGCTTGGTCGCCGTGTGTGAGTCCCGTCACGTGAAACATACTGTCTCGCTTCTAAAGCATTTGAAGAACCCGCAAATCTCCTCAACTCGCTCCACATTTGATGTTACCCCGTTCGACCGCCTACTTTAGGATTTCAGTATTTTTTCACTTTCATTGATGACTATTCTCAATGTACTTGGTTATTTTTAATGAAAAATCGAGCTGAGTTATATTCTATTTTCCAGAAATTTTATGCTGAAATTCAATATTTCTATTCTTGTGTTACGTAGTGACAATGTCAAAGAATATTTTTCTGCACCCTTTATTTCATTTATGTCCCAACATGGGATCTTTCATCAGTTTTCTTATGTTCATACTCCTCAACAAAATGGGGTAGTTGAACGGAAGAATCGTCATCTTATTGAGACAAACAGACTCTCCTCCTCCATTATCATGCTCCTTTTCGCTAGTGACGTTTTACCGCTGTTATTTGATTAATCGTATGCCCTCATCTGTGTTACATGCTCAGATTCCTCATTCCCTTCTTTTCCTTAACCAACCACTTTATTTCCTTCCTCCTCGTGTCTTTGGTTGTACTTGCTTTGTTCATATTCTCACTCCAGGACAAGACAAGCTTTCCGCTAAGGCCATAGAATCTCTTAGGCTACTCGACTCGGCGGTTATCGTTGTTATTCCCTTTAGACTCATCGATACTTTCACATGTCACCTTCTTCGGTGACTCACCTTCTTCTCCTCCTTCGAGCCCTCTTCCGTTATCAAGTCTTACCCCTTCCCCATCATCTCCCGCCTATTCGGCGACGATTTCTCGTCCACTTCAGGTTTATCATCGCCGCTATCGTGTCATGAAACTCCTCCCTTCCGCTGAGGCCCCGCTGACTCACTCTCATCCCTTCCAGCCTCTCCACTTCCTTCGCCTTACCATAACTTGCCCATCGCTCTTCTGAAGGTAATCGCTCTACTTCAGCAATAGCCTTCATCCTATTTACAATTTTTCGGAGTTACCATCGATTATCTTCACCCCACTGCATTTGTTTCTACTTCTTCCTCCGTTCCTAAGAACACCAATGAGGCACTTTCCCATTCGAGCTGGCGACAGGTAATGGTAGATGAAATGGTCAAGCTCAAGATCAACTAGCACTCGAGATCTTGTTGTTTTCGCTATATTCGTAAGTTTCAGCTTATCGTCTGGGTTTACATGTTTAAGGTCGGGTCCTGATGGTCGTCGACGTTTTGGCGTCCGGGCCAGTTACTAAAGGATATACTCAAAGTTTATATTCGATTATGGTGACACCTTCTCCCCTCGTTGCTGCATTGCTTATGTCCGTCCCGCTTCTCTCCATGGTCAGCATGCGGTTCCCTGGCCACTTTTTCAGTTGAATATTAAAAATGCCTTCCTTCATGGTGATATTGCCGAGGAAGTTTATATGGAGAAATGGTTTTGTTGTCGGCTGTGAGTCTCATTTAAGGCGCAGTTACGCCACTCTATATGGTTTGAACAATCTCCTCGAGCATGGTCTGGGCCGCTTTAGTTATGTTGTTCAAGAATTTGACATGTTTCGTAGTACAGTAGACCATTCATTTTCTATCATCATAACTCTTCTGGGCAAAGGTATTTATCCGGGTTGTTTAAAATGGATGACATCACACATATGTTGAAATGATCGTGACTTCAGATCTCGTAAACCAAAGCAACATCTTTTCACCCACTTTCAAACTAAAGCATCGGAAACTCAAGTACTTTCTTAGGAATCAGATAGCTCAACTAGTTCTAAAGGTAATCCTCCCAACGGAAAGTATGCTTTAGACATCTGAAGAAACCGATGTTGGGGATCAGAAACCTAGCCGACACTCATGGATCCTAATGTCAAACTCACTGTGACAGGGGAGTTTTTAGAGATCCTGAGATATTGATGATTCTGTAGGTAAATTGACCACCTCACCATTACTCTACTGCATACTCTTCCCAGAAGTGTTGTTAGTCAATTCTTACAACACCACGATAAATGACAGACGTCAGACCAGATGCTTCGATATATCAAAAGTACACCAAGCCAAGGTGTGTCAGACGAGAATAGAGGCCATACCCAAGTGCTATCGGGTTGCTGTCAGATGTAGATCACGCTCACCTTACGCATGTATCGCCCACTCGTGGTACTGCGGTTTCACGGCTGTAACCTAACATCCCTAAGAGTAAGAAACAACATATGCTGGCTAGATCTAGCGCCGGTCGCATCAAGCTATGGCCCCGCAACATGTGAACTCATATGACTAAGACACCTCTAGAGTCGAGATTCGAAAGATGAACAAGATGAAGCTTATGTGCGATAACCAGTCGCTTGCATATCGCATCCAATCCAGCCTTCCACGAAAGACCAAACGCATCAGTTTCGATCACACTTCATTGTGAGAGAAGATCGATCGTGACGTGTGGCTATTAGTTTTGTCAACCAAATGATCAACTACAGACATCTTACTAAATCTCAGTCCCAGATCTTCAATACATTTATAATGTTTCAAGGCATACGACATATATGCTCTAGCTTGAGGGGAGTGTTAGATATTGTACAGTCTTTTCCTTTATTGTCTTACTGTATTGTGGGTCCCATGAGTGTGTATATATATAAGTCCAATATGTAATGTAGAGGTAAGTCTTTTTTCCGTGAATATAATAAAATTAGGGATTCTCTCTTTTCTCTCTTCACAATTACAAAATAAGATATATCTCAACTAAAATAAATATATTCATATTCACCATGTTTCTTCAATTTTTAATATATTTTCATGTATAAATATTACATATATTCTGCACAAAATGGAACAAATATATTTTGAATATTTTTAATTACAATACAAAATTTTAACCAAAAAAAAGTATTGATATTAAAGTAAATTATTTATATACAAGATTTTTCCTCCATTTTTAATATATTAATATAATACATATTTTTCTTGATTTAAATATTTATATAAAATGAAATAAATAATATTTGAAATACTATTAATTTAAAATTATTTTTAATTTAAAATATAAAAATATATTTATTAATAAGCATATTCGACTTTAACCGCGAACCTAACTTTTCTGGTTTAATGTCCGATTCGGTTTTTAAAACATTGTTGATGACTCTATCATGCTAGGTAGTGTTTGGCTTGGATTCACTTAAAAATTTGTGACCTCTAGACTAAGACTAAACTTTGCTTGCCTATCTAATATTCTTTCTCTTTTCAAGCTGCTTCTTGAGCCAAGCTCTTATAGCTTTGCTTGTTCTACAACAACCTAATTTGTGATATCGTTTATACAAATTTCCTTTGGCATGATTGCATGCACGTTTCCTTTACAATTTTGTATTTATTTGATTGGGAAGTAAGATGTGTTGTGGCATTTGTGGCAGATTGGCCTGCATTTCAAGGATGGCTACTTGCATAAAAATGAATTTAAGATAGTTTATGTTGCTCCAATGAAGGTAAAACTGATCCTCATTTTACTTCGATGTTTTAACTATTGTCCATTGCTAATCTAAGATCATGTGCATTTTTAGGCATTAGCTGCGGAGGTCACATCAACATTTAGTCATCGTTTATCTCCATTAAATATATCCGTAAGAGAACTTACTGGAGACATGCAACTTTCAAGGAGTGAGCTTGATGAAACTCAGGTTGCTTGCCAAACAGTATTCTGTTGCCTTGTCTTGCTGTAGGAACATACAGATTAGAGTTAATAACTTAACCTTGTTTACTAATTTCAATCAGATGATAGTGACCACACCTGAAAAATGGGATGTCATAACTCGTAAGAGCAGTGACATGTCACTCTCAGTGCTCGTAAAGCTCTTAATTATTGATGAAGTGCATCTTCTGAATGATGATAGAGGCCCTGTAATAGAAGCATTAGTTGCTCGGACCCTTCGCCAGGTAACATTTCAACTTGATGTAATTTTTTTTTCTCAACTAAGTTTCATATCAACTGATTTGAGGTTGAAGCAACTGACTTTTTTTTAACAACTAACACTGGGTGATTTCTATCTTTTTGGTTCTAGTCTTAGTCCTTAGCTTTTGCTTATTTTTGACATTTTAAGACAAAATTCAGAGGTCACGGGGTCAAGTCCCAGCATGTCCATGAATTGAATGTGGTTGAAGTGCAGTTCTTGAAGCTAGTAAGTACAAACAAAAGAAAAGATTGAATATGCTGCAAATGCATATGAAGAGCTGGAACTTGGTGTAAGCACCAATCAAGAACAAGAAAAGGGATTATTATTTGACTGGTTTGCTTACGTGTAATGAGAACAAAGGACTTTGCTGGTTTGAAACTAAAGTAGTTCAAGTTGCATGTTGACAAGATTAGAAGAATACCTAACATACCATGGATTGATCATGGTAGTGCTTCCAAGAATTAAGTTAAAGTTGTTGTCATTTAGGTTTTGTTTTAGTTTTTTCTACTACACAAGGAATTGAGTCATCATAACATAAATATTTGGAAATTCAGGAGTATGTAGTGAAAAGGATCCCTGCTAGGAGGATTTGTTTAGTGGAAAGCAAAAACAATGGACCAGGTAGCAAATATATCCTTTTTGAATTGTTTTTGTTAGAGTGCATGTTATATATTGTGGACCTAAATCCAACAAGTTTAAGCTTTTAGGGAATTTGGAAGTTCAACTTGATTTTAGATCCTCGTTTGGTGGGAGGTCATGTGTCAAAAAACCTCACCATTGTATATTTATATCCCCAATTATTAAGCCTAAAGAGGCCATTAATCGTTTCTTCATGTGTTGGTAAGGAGAAGCACATGGAGGGTATTAGAGGGCATGATATACATCATGCAGTCAAATCCTACAAGCTTAAGTTTTTTGAATAATTGGTGGGTTAACAATTTTTAATTGTGCAAATGCTTGTGTTTCGTGAAAACATGAAAAGTGATATTCTATGTTTCATGAAATGCTCTATTTTTAAGAAATATCTTTGAAAACATTTCTTGAAAAGGCTATCAGACATTTTCTGTGTCATTTTTATTAATTTAATTTAATTTATTTTGCCTCTATCAAATAAACTTGTCAATTTTCCATATTTATTTAATTTTTAGGGGGCAACTTTTGTCAATATCCAGCAATTGATGATATGCAATTGAAGCAAATGCCTTATTGCTGTTAATTTTAGATGATATGTCATGTATTTGGGATTTTGTCCCTCCTAGGTCCTTGGAATCGTACTAGTAGTATTGTATTTATTCTTGTTATTTGGTACCTATGACTAGTTCCAACTCTCAAGTATTTCATTGTGATCATTTTGGCAGGTTGAGTCTACACAGACCATGATACGTATTGTTGGTCTATCAGCCACTCTACCCAATTATTTGGAGGTTTCTCAACCACATTTAATATTCAATTTATTCATCAGCCTATTACTCTCATTTTTCAAGCCTCCTTTACCAGTGTTATTTAGTGGTTTGATATATCTCCCTTCCAACCATCCAGGCTCAGTTTCTGAGGGTGAATCCTGAAACAGGACTATTCTACTTTGACTCTAGTTATCGGCCAGTGCCTCTTGCACAACAGTATATTGGAATTAGTGAGCAGAACTTTCTTGCTCGCACTGAACGTTTAAATGAAATATGCTATAACAAGGTTTCTTTTTTAACCTGGGCTTTCTATGTAACTTGTTAAGGTCAAGGTTCCTAAATGGATTAGGAAACTAATCCTTAACATAACTTAATACTTGGGAGAGCCACTTACTTGGAGATTTAATGTTTTCTGTTCAAGGTTGTTGATTCATTGAGGCAAGGGCATCAAGCAATGGTTTTTGTGCATTCACGAAAAGACACTGCAAAAACGGCTGAGAAACTGGTATTTCCTTTCATTCCATCTTCATGGAATTTGTTGGAGTTGTTTTTGTTCGACAAATTTGTAAATTTTAAAGGCATATTGTCACCATCATCTTTATATGTTAGTTTGCCATTGAGGCTCGACTGCGGTTAAGGGTCAGGGGCATAGGTCCTGTGTTCAGTCCTGGGGACAAAGAATGAAAAAAAAAAAAATACAAATAAAAATATTTACCTATAAAAAAAAAGTCTTTATATGTTGGCTTAAATTTCTTTTATTCTGGAGCTATAGAATTTGATTTTGTTATGGATGTGTGGTGTACATTGTTTATGTAAATATCGTGGAATGAGAGAAGAAAAGAATAATTTTCTTTATCAACGAAATGAAATAATAAAATACGCATAGTCCTATCTATGTATATAGGTCAGAAGACACAAAAAGGAAACAAATAAAAGTACAAAAAGGGAGGAAATAATGTACAAGAAAGGAATAAGATAAACTGTAGAATATCCTAAGAATATCATACGATTCTCAACACTCCCCTCAAGACGGGGGCGAGATATGGCCATATGCACAAGCTTGTTATATATGTAATTTAATCAGAAGGTTCCCACGGAGAGGGTCTGGCGGTGAGGGTCCAATGCTGGGAGGGGTTCATAAAGACGGGGTTCGATGGAGAAGGTCCAACGGAAAAGTCCAACGGGCATGGGCCCACTGAAAAGGCTTCAATCTGAGAAGCGTCCGATGAGTAAGATCTCATGGAGAAGGTCTGCCAAAGAAGATCCGACGGAGAAGATCCGATGGAGAAGATCCGCCAAAGAAGGTTCAATGGAAAAGATCTGACAGAGAAGGTTCGTTGAAGAAGATCTGATAGAGAAGGTCCGTTGGAGAAGGTCCGACGGAGAAGAACAACCGGAGAAGGTCCGTTGAGAAGATCTGGCTGAGAAGGTGGTCGCTTAAAGAGGTCACTGAACCAACCATGGCTCTGATATCATGTGAAATGAGAGAAGAAATTTTTTTTTTTTTTTTATTGAATGAGTGAGTGAATAAAATACAGTATATGCCCTACCTATTTATATGGGTCAGAAATACACAAAAAGGAAACAAGTAAAATACAAAAAGGAAGGAAAATAATGTACAAGAAAAGAAGAATATAAACCAGAGAATATCCTATGATTCTCAACAAATATGAAGAATTTTTTTTTTTTTTTTTTTGAACACACTTTAATTTTAAGGTAGTAAACTGTCCCTACTGGTACTCAAACCTAAGAACCCCCCTATTGAAATGGTGAGCGCTCTACCACTTGAGTTAGGCATGATGGACAAATATGAAGAGTTATAACAACAATAAAAAAAGTATTTTTGATGCCTCCCCCCATTCCCAAAAAAAGAACAAAAATCATTTGACAAGAACCTTCATATGCCTGGAGCACAGAAAGCAATGTTTTGTATACTGGCATTTCTGACAAAAAAAATATAGTATTTATAATGTACACAGACAAAGTTGATTAAATTACACAAAATCAGAAGGTTGACTAATTCTTAGAAATTCTCCACCTTACTAATAAAAAAAATAAAGTAGGAAATATATGACTATTTAATCATAGAAACCAGGGAAATAATTTTTTGATATTTTTTTAATCAAATCTTGGAAATCAGGGAGTTAATTCCCTGGTATCTTAAAACAGATGCATTAACACTTCCTCTCAAGTTAATGAATAAATATAATTCATTTCTAATTTGGTAGTTATTTATTGAAATGAGTGGTTTGGTAGACCTTTTGTTGGAATAGAACATTTCCTAGAGGTTGTTTATTGAAATGAGTTAATAGACCTTTGACTGAAATGAGTTATTTATTGGAATGAATGAAAGAACAAACTTGTTTCCAACTTCTCAATGTCACTAAATTCTCTGAGAATAGTACATTATCTAGAGGTTGATCTGCAGTTTACTATTGGTTGTATCCTATCTATGTTAATGTTGGCTTCCAAACTTAATTCTTCAATTTTTGTAGAGAGTATTTCTTTGCTTGAGTGAATTTTAGGTATTACAGAATTTGGTGTATAGCCTGTAGGTGAGTTGCTTTGGGAAAGTGCATGACTTGGCTTCCCACACTCATTGCATAGGCTAGTGCGAGCCAAATAAATATGTATCCCAGATTCCCAATTAGCCTCTAGTAACTTCCCGTCCATGACTACAGCCTATGGTGCTTTCTAAGCTTATGAATTTGGTGATTAGTGTGTTGGAAGACTTACATGCAAATATCTTGATTTCTTTGAGAATATTAAGAGTATACTTTTCTTCATAAATGAAAACATTGGATTTGTTTCTGTTCTCGTTTTGAAAATCGTTTCTGAGAACAGTTTTTGAAAATACAGAGAACGCTATTTTGATGTTCTCTGAATTTACTTCTTATTCTCTAAATTTAGTGTTTTATGTGTTCTCCATGGTTTTCAGAATAAAGAAAACCAAATGTATTGTTTGTATTCTCCTTGTTTTTCAGAACAAAAAACAAATTTCAAAAATTGTAACTAAACAGGCTCTAATTCTTTGAATCTAGTGTTTTTGTGCTTTTTCTTAACAAAAAAGAAAAAGAAAGAAAAGAAAAAGGAAACCAAACATATTCTCTGTGTTTTCCTTGTTTTTGTTGTTTTTCAGAACAATAAACAATTTTCAAAAACTGTAAACAAACATTTAAGCACACCCCACCTAAGCCTTTTATTTCAAATTCCTTAGCCAACCATTGGTTAAGTATTTCCATTTCTTTTATATCATCCCCTATCATGATCAGATTGTATATATAATGAATCAAACGTAAGGATTTTACTTCTTGTTCATCTTACCTCCAAGTGAAACTTTGTACCTTTCCAAGGTTCTATTTGCTTTATATTTTACAGCAAACAGCTATTTACACCCTACTAGTTTCTTCTCTCTGGGTGATTCAACAATCTCCGATTTCTTATTTATTTATTTTTTTCAAGAGCACCCATCTCCTTACCGTTTTTACCTTCCCTCCTAATCTTGTTTCAGTGCCTTCAAGAATCGTGAAACTTCAATAAGATTTAATTCGGCAAGGAAGGTTTGTGTTGTGAGAATAATCCATCAAAAGATGTGGAATACAGTGTTTCAAAAGTATTTTTAATTCCTTCCCTAAGAGCTATTGACAAATTTAGGGTTTTCAAAACATCAGACAAAGGGAATGACTAGTGGTTAGAGTTTATACCAGGTTCATACCGTTGGTTTTGCACTGGATCATGGTTCAATCTTCTGATTAAACTCATACAGCACCCCAAAATCACTCATGTTTCCAGAAGAAGGGGAACTCGTCTGAAGTCAAATCACTAGTGAAGTGGTCAATTACATTTCTTACAATTAGCATATAAATCAATATTTATTTGATTGATTATTTTTCCTTTTTATTAGCTGATTATTGTCGAGGAATCAAATAATACTCCCTAGATATTCTTTGGTTTATCTCCTACCTTTTTTGTACATTATCCTCATTCCTTTTACATTTTTTTTTGTTTTCTTTTTGTTCCATTATTTTGTATATATATAGGTGTCTCTATACTATGTAATTCATCCATTAAATAAAGAAACGTACTTTTTTCTTCTATCATTTCACATGGTATCAGAGCCATGGAAGGCCTCCAAGTTATATGCCACTTGCCCAACTTCCGCCACCCATAGTGGTCAGATCCTACCACCCCACTTTCATCTTTGGCATCCTTTGCCGCCTTCAGGTCACCTTGGCTATAGGAAAAATTTTTCGACAACTTTTCCGACGACACTGTTTCCAGATGGCAACACCACCCTTGGAATCGCCTTAGCATGATCTATCCGCCTCTCGACGTATGCTATCTAATGCGCGATCATTTCCTCCGTCGTGGCAGCTCCACTGCAGCCACCTGATGCTGAAATCTCCTCACACCTTGCTTCTCCACTGTGCCGAAATGCCATTTTTTTCCCATTTTTCTTCGCAATCTGGTTCTGTGGCTTTTTGTCACCCGAATCTTCCTTTGTGGTTTTCCAACACTCCACGACACATTCAGCCCTCGGGAGTTGTTCTACTTTTTAAGTACTATTTGCTGATTCGGGTCAATTTTCTACCGATTGCCTCTATTACCGCCAAATGGTTCTCATCCACACCTCTTGGAGTTGTTCTTATGCCCAACGAGTATAAGGAGTACCTTGATAAACTCCCAATCCGATTTACATATGCTAGACGTGAAAAGAAGGGTGCCAACCAAGGGATGGTGGGACAAAAGACGTGACCCTTCCCAATTTAGCGTGGCAACTATTTTAATTGGGAGGGGAGAGGTCATGGTGGAGTAAGGTGCAGAAATGAGTGGGTTATTCTTGTAAGGAGAGTAGGAGAGTCTCTTGAATTGCTCTCCCCTTTCCATTTTGAGATATTTCAATCGACATTTTCCTTAGTCCCTCCATTGTGAGGTGAGGGTTCCATCACCGGCACAGAGCCGCACAACCCCGGGAAGCAAATGGCGACAAAGAACATCTAGTGGGCGATGGAAGTAATCAAGAACAACCCTCGTTGAATTTCATGGAGATACGGGGTCATCAAGGAGATTCCAACGCTGGTCCTCTAGAAATAAAACTGTATTCGATGGCCGGAAAATTCATCTAGATTAGAGAGACTCGAAAAAACAGTAGACGGGAAGGTTCCTGAAGGTTACGGCTCGAGCAAAAGAAGGAGAAGAGCATCATTCAAGGAGATTCTAAATCTCGACTGGGGAAGGAGCCATTGGAAGAAAGCTCAATGGGGATGAGATCAAGCTATGGACAAGAGAGAAGGGTAGATCTGAACCAGAAGGATCCCACCCATACTTTCGAATATGGGCAAACCAGGTTTTTGAGGAGGCCAGACAACAACAACAAGGTCGAAACCCTAACCCGCCATCTAGAGATGCTGATTTTGAAGGTTGGAACCCAGAGGGATGTGGGTCTTGTGTGGTCGAGCCGCTTTCTTTATTGCCCACTGTGACGACTTTGCAAGGAGAAGTTACGCAACCATCAGCCATTGAAGGGGAGGCCCTCAGGTGGTTTCAATGGGAAGAAGGTCATTGCTCGCACAAAACTAGACTTTCGGTTCAAAGCTCGGGTTCCTAGATCGCTTTCACCCAAGAAGGAACATTGTGTGAAATTTTTTTAGCTCCCAAGCAAGATGGGTCGGTTCGTGAATATTTACGCCCGTCAATTTGTCGTCGCTACACTCGAGGATGTGCTAGAGCATGTTAAAAAGCACGCTCATTAATGGCTCATATTGAAATTAGGTTTCGAGGGAGGGTGATGAAACCCGCGGCTTGAAGGCTATGAAATTTCATGCTAGAGGGGCGGAGGGAGAGGAATCAGAAAGTAACCTAATAGTACAAAGGATCATGGGGCCTGCCTCAGGGTGACTGGTCCAACCATCTTTCAAACTGGGCCGATGCGAGAACGTAGCCCATTACCAACATACACTATAGTCAAGAATCTAACCCCACTTCTACCACCACCACAAATGCTTATGGGCTTCAATCTAATGGATTTTATTTTCCCAAAAGCTCACGCTCGACCCATCTTCCATCTCAATCACAACTCCATTCAACTGATAAATTTCTAACTCACCAAAGATTACCACAAACTCAAGCCTCCCAAGATCAAGCTTCCCACCCATCTAACTTCACGGACGCCGAGCTACAATCAAAGATTGCAAAAGAGTTGTGTTTTCGATGTGACACCAAGTTTTCCTAGGCATAGATGTAAATACTAAGAGTTACAAGCCTTAGTGGTTCAAGAAGACAACACTGAGATCTAATCACACCACGGGGGAGTCTCGATGACCCGAGGACGAAATATGAGGTAAAGCAGAAGTATTCTTAATTCAAGGGTGGGTTTGTCTACTCCAAAAACTATGAAAGTAAGAGGTAAAATTAAGCAGCAAGAGGTGATTGTTCTAATCGATTGTGGAGTGACTCACAACTTTTTCTCCGCCAAATCAAGTTCGTGAACCGGTTTTAATTGGAAGGTACGCTTCGATATGGGGTACTACGGGCACCTGAGCACTGTGAAGGGAGAAGTGGATTTGTCAGGAGTTGTTCTTACCTCTTTAGAACATAGAAATTATGGAAGATTTCTAGCCTTTAGAATTGGGAAGCGCAGATGTTATCCTAGGAATGAAATGGTTAGAATCGCTAGGTGGAATGCAAGTGGACTCCATGTAACCTCACTATGAGATTTCAAGTGGAGGTGACGCTGATGGCCCACGGTGATCCCAACTTGAGCAACTCCTTGGTTTCTCTGAAGACTTTGTGGAAGGCTATGTGACAACAAGGCGAAGGGATTTTGGTGGAACTGGGTTGCATAAGGGTAGTGGAGACAGAGGTAAGGCCCGAGATACCAATCCCTGTTCAGAAGGTACTCAATCAATTCATGAAGATTTTCTACTCTCCCACAAGATTACCACTGAGAAGGTCACATGATCATGCCATCACACTACTTCCATGAACACCCCCTATCAATGTAAGACCATATCGCTGTCCTCAATTTCAAAAAGCCGAAATAGAACGCTTGGTTAAAGAGATGCTATTCAACCGAGTACTAGTCCTTATTCAAGTCCCGTGTTATTATTCCGAAAGAACGATGGAGGGTGGCGCTTCTGCATGGATTACATGGATTTAAACAAAGCTACTGTTGTAGACAAGTTTCCCATACCAATGATAGACGAGCTACTAGATGAACTTAATGGAGCAACTATCTTCTTTAAACTGGACCTTCGCTCGGGCTACCACCAAATAAGAGTATCACTTATCCGATACATAAAGATCAGCTTCCGCACCTCACGAGTGCCATTATGAGTTTTTAGTAATCTATCTGATCGACTAATGCCCCAAACATTTCAAGCTCGCGAATGAGGTCTTTCGGGATTGCTCTATGCAAATTTGTCTCTGCATTCTTCGATGATATCAGAAGCATACAACTAGTCCATCGGGAGCATCAAACACCTTAGCGTGGTCCTCAAGAAAATTCTGTAGGCACATTCTATCGCTTGCAAACCCAAAGAAATGCAGATTTGCCTAGTCTAGTTTGGAGTATTCGGGCCATATTATTTATGATCAAGGAGTAGCAGTTGATGTGGGAAAGGTGGAGGTAATGCTAAAATGGCCAATTCCTCGCTCGTTGAAAGTGCTTCGTGGTTTCGGTTTGACAGATTTTACCAAAGATTTCAGGGTAAATTACGACAACATAGCTCGTCCTTACCGCAGCTTGATACGTAAAGGATAATTTCCATCGGGGACCTGATACCGACCAAGCCAATCTTTGAAGGTAGCTATGACTCAACTTCCAGTCTTAGCTCTTCTCAATTTCTCTAAGCCATTTATTGTAGAGATAGACGCTTCAGGTACGCGTATAGAAGTAGTTTTATTGAAAGACCAGAGGCCAATCGCTTTTTTTAGTCAGGCATTACCACCATCTGCAAGACTGAAATCGATGTATGAAAGAGAGCTTATGGCGGTGGTAAGGTCAGTGCAAAAGTGGAGACATTATCTCATGGGCCGCAAATTTATAGTTCGCACTTTAATTCAACGAGTCTCAAATTTATTAGGTTCAAAGAATGGTCACCTTAGACCATCAAAAATGGTTATGCAAGCTATTGGGCTATGACTTTGACATTGAGTCTAAAACTGGAGCTGCTAATCGAGTGGCTGATGCATTATCCCGCATTCCCTACCATCTAACCTTGCTATCTCTATTAGTACCTCAAGTGTTGCAGCTGGAAAATCTACCTAGAGAAGTTGCCCTAGACCCCACACTTGCCTAATCCAAAGAGCCCTATCTCAAGGACACCCAACCACACCAAGTTACTCCCTTATTCAAGGCAGGCTTTTTTACATAAATAAATTAGTCATACTTGCTACATCCGCTTTGATCCTATTGCTCTTACATGAGTACTATGATGTACTCTATTAGGAGGCCATTCCTTGTGCTCAAAACATCAAGAGAGCTTTAGCCAACTCAGATCATAGAATGAAAGACTATTCAACAATACGTGGCTGCATGTCATGTGTGCCAACAAAACAAGCATTCCACTCTTTCCCCAGCTGGCCTACTCCAACCATTGCCGATTCCTCAATAGATTTGGGAAGATCTTTCCCTTGATTTTATTAAAGGTTGTCAAGTCCGAGGCCATGACACCATTCGTGGTGAAGTGGATCGCTTCGAGCAAGTATGCCCATTTTCGCTTGATGCACCCTTTTACCGCAGTTGGATCGCAATGGCAGCTTCACTAAGGAAATCAGGCTTCTTCACGATCCTCGCACTATTGTTTCCGATTGTGACAAAACCGTTCTAAGTAATTATGGGGAGAACTCTTTCGCCTATAAGGTACTACGCTTCATTTCAGCACTGCTTATCAACCTCAATCCGATGGCCAAACTAAAGTTCTGAATAGATGTTTGGAAGCCTATTTACGTTGCTTTGCCCATCACAGACCAAAGTCTAGGGCTCATTATTTATCTTTGGCAGAATTTTGGTATAACACTTCCTTCCACACTACTGCAAAGACCATTCCCTTC